>QXTE01000156.1:878620-894180 GCA_003942145.1 Platysternon megacephalum
TTTGTGGTTCCCAATTCCTTATTCAAAGGCCAAAATCTTTAAAAAAATTCCAAGGTGGCCCTGGCCTTTGAGTGGCTGTGCGTGAGGAAGCCCTTCCCGGGGCTCCTGACTGACACGTCCCTGCCTCCCCGACGCCATTATCCAGAGACAAGGGCATGCCCCTCCCAACGCTGAAGCTTCATTTTGGGCCCAAACTCTGCCGAGTCTCATACCCCCCTTTCCACTGGGCATTTTCTTTGTTAGTAACCCTCCAATAGACACATATAAAGCACCGGGCAGCCAATTTGCTGCCTTGCCATGTCCCAGCTACTTCAGAACAGTCTAGCGGTCGCAGAGATGTGTCATTGGGGAGGGGGGGGGTGGCTGAAAAATATGTTGTCACTTATCGTCTAGCTCAGGGGTCGGCAACCTTTCAGAAGTGCTGTGCCGAGTCTTCATTTAATCACTCTAATTAAAGGTTTCACGTGCCAGTCATACGTTTTAACGTTTTTATAAGGTCTCTTTCTATAAGTCTATAATATATAACTAAACTATTGTTGTATGTAAAGTAAATAAGGTTTTTAAAATGTTTAAGAAGCTTCATTTAAAGTGAAATTAAAATGCAGAGCCCCCCGGACCGGTGGCCAGGACCCGGGCAGGGTGAGTGCCACTGAAAATCAGCTCACGTGCCGCCTTCGGCACACGTGCCATAGGTTGCCTACCCCTGGAATAGCTCCTTATTCCGCTAGTTAATTAACAAATAATTACTAATTTGATTGAATTTTATAACAATCATGTTCATTTTGGTGAAATTACGAAAAATGTAATCTTACACGGAGGACATTTAAAAAAACAAAAGATTGTTGGCCTTTGAATAAAGCGCTGGGACCTGTGGATAAAGCACCGGGACCAGCTTCAGCCTGTGGGACACACCAGGGAGGCAGAGGCGGCCTCAGTCCACCCTGCAGTCATCCTAGCAGAGCCGGTGCTAAAGAGGCTGCAGGGAGAGGGGAGCGTCACAAGGGGGAAGCCGCTCCCCGTGAATGGGAGGGAGGGAGGGACCCATAGAACAGATTCAGAGATTCCACGGCCAGCAGGAACGGTTGGGATCCTCTAGTCTGATCTCCTGGATAGCCCGGGCCAGAGACCTGTCCCCAGATCATTCCTTCAGAACTAGAACATCTGTTTGAGAAAACATCCAAACTGCCAGTGATGGCGAATCCGCCATGCCCCTCCCTCGGTGAATTGTTCTGATGGTTAATTACGCTCACTGTTAAAAATTGACGCCTTATTAAATTTAAATTANGGAACAGGTCCTCAAGGAATCAATCCTGAACCACTTAAAGGAGGGGAAAGTGATCAGGAACAGTCAGCATGGATTCACCAAGGGCAAGTCATGCCTGACTAACCTAATTGCCTTCTATGATAAGATAACCGGCTCTGTGGATGAGGGGAAAGCAGTGGATGTGCTATTTCTGGACTTTAGCAAAGCTTTTGATACAGTCTCCCACAGTATTCTTGCCAGCAAGTTAAAGAAGTATGGGCTGGATGAATGGACGGTAAGGTGGATAGAAAACTGGCTAGATGGTCGGGCTCAACGGGTAGTGATCAATGGTTCCTTGTCTAGTTGGCAGCCGGTATCAAGTGGAGTGCCCCAAGGGTCGGTGCTGGGGCCGGTTTTATTCAATATCTTCATTAACGATCTGGAAGATGGTGTGGACTGCACCCTTAGCAAGTTTGCAGATGACACTAAACTGGGAGGAGTGGTTGATACGCTGGAGGGTAGGGATAGGATACAGAGGGACCTAGACAAATTAGAGGATTGGGCCAAAAGAAATATGATGAGGTTCAACAAGGACAAGTGCAGAGTCCTGCATTTAGGACGAAAGAATCCCATGCACTGCTATAGACTAGGGACCGAATGGCTGGGCAGCAGTTCTGCAGAAAAGGACCTAGGGGTTACGGTGGACGAAAAGCTGAATATGAGTCAACAGTGTGCCCTTGTTGCCAAGAAGGCTAATGGCATTTTGGGTTGTATAAGTAGGGGCATTTCCAGCAGATCGAGGGATGTGATCATTCCCCTCTACTCAGCACTGGTGAGGCCTCATTTGGAGTACTGTGTCCAGTTTTGGGCCCCACACTACAAGAAGGATGTGGATAAATTGGAGAGAGTCCAGCGGAGGGCAACAAAAATGATTAGGGGGCTGGAGCACATGACTTACGAGGAGAGGCTGAGGGAACTGGGATTGTTTAGTCTGCAGAAGAGAAGAATGAGGGGCGATTTGATAGCTGCTTTCAACTACCTGAAAGGGGGTTCCAAAGAGGATGGATCTAGACTGTTCTCAGTGATAGAAGATGACAGAACAAGGAGTAATGGTCTCAAGTTGCAGAGGGGGAGGTTTAGGTTGGACATTAGGAAAAACTTTTTCACTAGTAGGGTGGTGAAGAACTGGAATGGGTTACCTAGGGAGGTAGTGGAATCTCCTTCCTTAGAGGTTTTTAAGGTCAGGCTTGACAAAGCCCTGGCTGGGCTGATTTAGTTGGGTTTGGTCCTGCTTTGAGCAGGGGGTTGGACTAGATGACCTCCTGAGGTCCCTTCCAACCCTGAGATTCTATGATTCTATGATTCTATGAATGATACCTGGGAGTCAGCAGGGGGCGCTCTCCTCCCCAGACCCAGGACGATTCTAATCCCCCGGCCTGGTACCGGGGGGGGGGGGCTGTGCTCCAGGGAGGGACGTGTGGGGCTGAGCAGGGGGTGACCCCAAGCAGGGCGCTAGGGGGCCCTGTGCTGGTGGATATACGCTGCTTTTGGCTGAGACGAACCCAGCACCTCCTCCCGCAAGGCGCGGCCAAGGCGATGGTTCGACGTTTACCCCAGCTGTGGGGATGCCAGGCAGAGCCAATTCGGAGGCCTCTTCCTCCTGCCTCCGAGATCCCCACCTCGCCCAGAGCTGAGGCACACCAGCCTTGCGACGGCCGAGAACCTCCGACACCGGGGAATAGCTGGCTGGGGTGCTGCACCCTCAGCCCCACCCTCGCCCCCAAATCCATGCGAGACGCTGCTGTCGAGCCCCCCTTTCCTGCTGTTCCCCCTGCTCCATGGCATCAGCTACAACTTGCTGCCTCTCCGAGGCCCTGCATGACGGTGCCCTGCCACACCCATCAGCTACATTATCCTCGTGCCCCTCTGCCACCCTCGAGTGCCCCCTTGTCCTCTTCTCCCATGAGCTCTCCCAGCCATCTCCCAAGCTGCCCCTTGTGCATGGCACAAACTCCATCCCCCAAGTCAGACAGCCGCAGCCTTCTCCGCCAAAGCCCCCGAGCCTCACGGCCGCCACGACGCCCCCAGAGCCTTGGCAGCTGGTCCTGGCGAGGCAGGGGGTGATCTCCGTTCTCCAGTCTACACCCACCTACTCCCACCCCTCCGACTGCCTCATTGGTTTCACCCCTGTTGTCTGGTGACTACCCAGGCCCGCGCAGGCCCGCGCTCACCTTTGGGCAGGTCTCTACCTGCTGGCAGTTAAACAATAACACAACAACGGTTGTGCCGCAGGCGGGATCCCCCACGCCGGGTTAACCGGGAGAGGCAGCCTCTGTGTGGGGTCAGATCTGCCGGTTAGGTCAGGCTGGGGCTGCCAGACACAGCTGGGATGGAAGATACACGCTCCGCGGCTCTGTGCAGGCGGCTACAGGCCAAAGGGCAGAAGCCCAGAGCCTGACCCCTGGGAGTGGAGGCGGGGGACAGCGAACCCCGTATCTCTAGCCCCTCTGGAGCCTGGCAGGGAGTTGTCTGGACAGGATCCAGGGGCCAGTTACCTGGCCGAGTTTCCCGGCCGATGGAATTTCATGCCGGTTAAAGGGGCTGGATTTTGAACAGCCACGGAAGGTGAAGGTCGCGGGTCCACTGCACAGATCCAGCGAGGTCGGTGTGTGTGTGTGTGTCAGGTTCCCTCAGCCCCCGTGGGATTGGGGAGGCCGGTCTGCCTGGCTCATTCATGGCCCTGGCTCTCTGCACGGAGCAGAGCACTAGCAACCCAAGCCCCATTGATGCTAACGGGCGCTGCAGGTGCTCACCCCCCCTGGAACGCAGGCCAAAGGGACCAGCTGGAGCCCACCCCCCCTTCCAGCCTGGGGGACCAAGGGGCACTGGATGCCACCAAGAATCACCAGCCCACCGCAAGCATCTTCCCCCCCTCTCTGCTCTGCCCCCGCGTCCCATCCCGCCGCCCCCCAGTGCTTGTGTGGCCTCCTCACCGTCCTGCACAAACCTGCCCTGGCCTGTGGCTCATCTCCGGGCTTTGTGTCCCCCCCGTGCTCTGCCAGCTGGAGATCCCTCCCACCTCTCCTCTTCCCCTCCCACCCTGCACCCTCAGCCCCTGGGGGTCTGCCCCCCTTACACTGGGATCCCGCCCAGCCCCGCACCAGAGGGAGAGAGAAGGCTGAAGACCCTGTGCTAACCCCTGCCCTGCGGCACGGCTGGCTCAGTTAGATCACGAAGGAGCCCCTCCATTGCCCCAGCCAGCTGTGAGAACGTCAATGACAGGCACCAGGAAGGAGTTTTCCCACCGGGCATTGGCGGGGGCGCAGGATCCCCCTTCCCCTGGATATCAGCTCCCTGTAGAGAACGAGCCCATTTCACCACCTCTCAGAAAAGAGGCCCGAGGCCAGGCCAGGCTAGTGAAGTTGCATAGAACGAGCAGGACGCTGCAATACGGATCCCCAGCTGGAAGATACAGCAACCCGCTGGTTACAGGGGCAGGTGCCTCGTTAAAGGACCCTGGAGAATGGGCTTTGCCTGTGTTTCTGCGATTTCGCATTCAATCAACGCATGCCGCTTCTGGGGCAGAGAGAGGGAAGGGGGGAGCAGAGTGTAAAGGGTTAAACTCACCTTTTCTCTCTGGAGCCCAGGGAGCGGCCCCTGCTGTAGGGCACCAGTGAAGCGAATTTGCTGGCCTCAGACTGGGCATACGGGAAAACCAGATGGGATTCAATGGAGATGAAGCCCAGAGGGGGCTAGAAGGGAGGCTGCAGTCCTGTAGGCTAGGCCAGAGCCTGGCTTATAGAATATCAGGGTTGGAAGGGACCTCAGGAGGTCAGCAGGACCAACCCCAACTAAATCCCCAAGTGGCCCCCTCAAGGATTGAACTCACAACCCTGGGTTTAGCAGGCCAATGCTCAAACCACTGAGCTATCCCTCCCCCTCCACAGAATTCGAGAGCATGGGCTGGAATTCTCTGCTCAGTTCCTCTGTTCAACTTGGTGGGATCATCCCAACGGGGAGTCTGTTCATAGGAACCCCCCCCACACACACACTCACTCCACTTCAGCATGACTGGCAGCCTCGCGTCGGGAGAGGCAGAGGAGAGTAACAGGGATGCCCCAGGTTAGGACTGAGTGGGTCTGCAGACCAGGATCAAGGGGCACTAGCAGGGAAGCTGTGACACGAATAGCAGGCGCAGGTTGGCGCTGAGAGGCATTGGCACAGTTGTGCTGGGCGGTTTCTCAGGCCGGGCCTGCTTTACGCCAGCGCTATTAATCCCTCGCTGTCACGAGCACAAAGATCTCGGGGTCTCGGCAGACCCATCGCACTAAAAACCAGTAAAACTGAAGGGTTGATTTATTGGCATTTTTACAATCCACAGCGAACACAGAACACTGAATACAAGAGGCTTCATGCTCCCAGCCCATCTCCGAGCGCCCTACTCCACACCCACTGCCTCCAGTGCTGCCTGGCTCAGCTAAAGCCTCACAGTTTGGATTCGTGAGTGACGATCTATTTCCAACGGTAAGAGAAAGGGAGGGGGGAAAAAAAAAGACGGAATAAATCCCGACCTAGTGTATCGTCTCTAACGCTGTGCTTCTGCGGCACTGCCCAGCCAGCAGCCTCTGGGCGCTTTACAGACAACAGGGAGCCCCACAACCACGGTCAGGCAGGTATTCGCCCTATTTCACAGATGGGGAAACTGAGGCACATAGTGCTGCGACCTGTCCAAGGTCACCCAGCAAGAGCTGGGAATGGAACCCGGCTGTCCTGTGCTCTAGCCACTAGATGCGGCTGCATTTTTAATCAAGGGAGTTTTGGTAATAATATAAACCCTGAGAGCCAAGGTAGAGTCACCAGAACCCCTTGGAGAAACCCACATCCTGACCCAGCTCCGCTTAGTGCTTACAGCGTGTAGGGCTTTTACGTCTCCAAAACCCTTCACACGGAGTCACGACGTCCCTGGGAGACAGGATCGTGATTTCAGAGGTGGGGAAACTGAGGTACTGAAGTGGGACGTGACTAGCCCAACAGGGAATCAACGGTAAAGCCAGGAATAGAACCCAGGAGTCCTGACTCCCGGTCCCCCAACCCCTCTCCTCTAACCACCAGACCCCACTCCGCTGCCGGCGCCTCGAATAGAACCCAGGAGTCCTGACTCCCGGACCCCCAACCCCTCTCCGCTAACCGCCAGACCCCACTCCGCTCCCAGCGCCAGGAATAGAACCCAGGAGCCCTGGCTCCCGGTCCCCCACCCCCTCGCCTCGACCCACGAAACCCCACACCGCTCCCAGAGCCAGGAATAGGACCCAGGAGTCCTGGCTCCCGGTCCCACAACCCCTCTCCTCTAACCACGAGACCCCACTCCGCTCCCAGAGCCAGGAATAGAACCCAGGAGTCCTGGCTCTCGGTCTTCTACTCACCTGACTTAGCTGCCTCCCCTCTCGCAGGCAGGCAAAGTGAGCTATTGGTAACATTTGACATTAACAAAAACCTCCAAGCCCCCAAATGTCCTGTCCCCTCACCCGCCGGTGTTGCCTCTCCAGCCCCTATCATGCGGTGGAGCGTATCTAGGGCCTTCCGATCTGTGGCGGGGCTGCCACTTAGCCAGCTCCTCCTCAAACCCAGAGCCGCTCGAGATGTGGCCCTCCCCATAGCGCAGAGCAGAGGCCGGGAATGCCCCACTCCCATCCAGCCAGGCTGTTTCATCCCCCTATGGGCCTTAACAGCACCCTTGCTTGGCTAGACATGATGGCCGAAGGGGAGGTCTGAGACCGCAGCAGCGGGAAAGAGACCCAGGAGCCCCTTCGATGTTCAGGACAAGGCTCGGGGCACATGTCCTAGCCCTTCTGCTGCAGCATCCCCGGCCCCACCCAGGGGGCAGCCGCTTCTCCCAGGGATTGTGTATCATGCACACGTCAGTTTCACAATTCCGTGGCTGCACAGATTTCACATGTTCACACACACACACACGAACGAGTGTGGACACAGGAGCAGCTTTGCAAAGTAACCAGGTCAGTTCAACCCACTAAATCCACCTTATATCCCCCTTTTCCAGCCCCTCCCCAGAGAAACCCCCCCCTGCAATAAACCAACCTCCATCATGCCCTGCACACTTAAAGGTATGGGTCTGCAAACATTTATCCCCCCACTGCAGCCTCCATGGGGACAAAGCTGTTTATAACTAGGCCTCGGGCCTGTCTAGCCAAATGCTGAGCGGGGGGTGCTCTTTGTTCCCTGGATGATGGATGAATTCACAACCCTCCATTTGTTGAACATCCTCCGCTTTCTCCTAATACCAAACCCTTGTGCATCCTCTTATACATAGTGTTCACTGAAAGCGAAGGGCAGCAAATGTAACCTGGTGCATTGTGCGGAAGAGTATTTCCTTTGCTCTCTGTAGCCGGTGGAACTCATTGCCACAAGACAGCATCGAGAGCAAGAGCTTCACAGGACTCAATACAGGGTCAGACATTTATACAGATAAGAACATCGCGGGTTAGATTCCCTTGGCTCTTTTCTGGCCCTTCCCCTCTGAAGAAGTTTGGTTTACTAGACGGATCCCTTTTTGGGGTCCATCATAAACAAGGGGACCAAAGAGGCCTGGCCCCACTGAAGCCAATGGCCACAGACTCCCAACGGGCCCAAGATTTCATCCCAACAGTGCGTCCACACTCGTTTCCGCTCTGGTTGCCCACGTCCGGTATCCTCCTGTCTCTAACAGTCCCCGGGACCAGCTGCTTCAGAAGAAGATGGAAGAACCCCGCAGTGGACAGTCTGGGGCCAACGTGCACTTGGAGGAAATTTCCCCGAACCCCGGAAGCTTGAGGTTGGCCCATGGCCTGAGATACCCGGCGTTGTGCCCCTCCTTTTGTACCCTACCCCATGTAACTGTGGCTGTTCTCAGCCCCAGGAACAGCTGACCCTTGGCCATCCATCCTGCTAAGCCCTTGGTTTCACGGCGATCTCCCGGCAGTGAAGGTTAAAAGTTTCCGCATGGGGGTTTTAAAATTTGCTGCCTTTCCAATGGGGCGGGACACCCCTGCGTTCTCGTCTGCCGAGAAGGGCAAACAGGCGCAGTCAGGGGGAGGAAGCAGGCTGGGTCTGTTTCTCCCAGCCCCCAACGACCTCCAGAGCAAAGGGGGCAGATGTAGAACCATCACCAGGCTGGAGACCTGCGCTATAAACTCACAGGATCCTTGTGCTTGGAGTGGCGACCTGAAAATCCTTTAGGACGTAACCCCCCAAACACACACACACTCCCCCCCCCCACACACACACACTCCCCACACACACACCCCACAGCCCAGTTGCATGGAGCAGGTCTTGCTGCAATCAGGGAACAATCACCAAAGTTAACACAGAGACCTGAAGGGAGGCCACCAGCCGGCCGGGGAGGCAGGCCGGCCAACGGACAGCTTCATCCTGGATCCCTGCCAGCGCAGCTGTGCCCGTCCCCGTGCCGCCGGGGGGAGGCGGCTGCCAGGAACGTTCGGCGCCGGGGGTTTTCCCGTCCACTATCAGAGCTGGGTTCCGTGCAGTGGTGCCCCCGGCTGGTGCTTTTGCGGTGGTTCGTCCGGGTCTCTCCCAGCCAGCGGGCGGGGGGTGGGCGGGTGCTCACGGAGGAGGCAGCGGTGCCCCCACAAACGGGCCGGCTGGGACAGGACGCAGAGGAAAGAACCGACAGACCAGTCGCGGCGCTGTCCCCGATGCCACCTCGGGCAGCACCGCTCCCCACACGCTGGGCATCGCGTAAGGGGATCTGCATTTCCTACAGGCCGGGGGCCTGTATCGAAGAGACAACGGGCGCTTCGCGGGCTAAGCCCCGGAGCCACACCGGGCCTGCGCTTCCAGCAGCCAAAGTCCAGTCCCCCAGAGAAACAAAGTCACAGCCCCGCTCCCTGGGAAAGCTTGTCAGGCACACTCGCCAACGCCCCCTCCCTGCCCCCTATCGGGGGGGGGGGGGGATTCATCCCCAGCAGCCAGCGGCAATCAAAGGTCAGCAGCACACTGGCACCATGTGGAGTCAGACGCCTCCTGGGGGTGGGTGTCATCCTGGATTTTAACCCCCCCCCTTCTTCTTTCCACCGGCAAGGATCCACTTTGTCTGGAGACGAGCCCTCTTGAGCCAGCGGGGCGGGGCGGGGGGCAGGGGGGGATGCCACCTGAACCCGTCTTTATGCACAGGGATGAGGCGGAGGCGTTTCCGGCTCACTAATCCGCCCCATCGCCAGGAGGGGGGTGAGACCCTTTCCCAGCCAGACACTCCCCACCCCAACAGGGCCGGTCCCCCTCCTTTGGGAGGCCGCTCACGGGGCAGAGCCCTCCCGCCGCCCGGCCAGGGGGGCTAGTTGGCTTTGTAGAGGTCCTTGCGGTGCCGCACCTCCTTCAGCACCCGCGCCCGGAAGCTGTCCCAGTCCTCGCCTCCCAGCCGCTGCAGCCCCAGGGCTCGCTGCAGCTCCCAGCAGTGGGTCCGCAGGAAGGGGTTGTAGTCCTTCTCCTCGCCGATGGTGGAGGGGCACTGGGGCGGGGAGAGACGGGGCCAGGTCAGCACGCGCAGGGCGGCCCGCGGCCACCGCCGGGCCCCGCGCAGAGCTGCAGCCCGGTGAGACCACAGATCCCAGCATGGAAGAGGCAACGCCCCCTGCGTGGTCTAGCCCCCGCCGAGCCTGCTTGCATCCCAAATCCATAACTTCTCCAGCTCCTTTTACCTAGAGACCGGCTCCTATAACCCAGTTTCAAAGCTATTTCCCTTCACTATTTGGATGGTGGTAACCCCCAGCACTCCATTGTGCCAGGCGCCGTATAAACACAAGAGATTACTGAAATGCGGCTGCCTCTGGGGTGGGGTATGGCAGCCATATATAGCAGCAGCATGCTCCAGCAGGGTTAGGATGGGAAACCAAGACAGACCCCAAGTCCAGATGAAACCCTGCGAGGGGAATTTAGGAAGGTGGAATGGAATTACTCAGGTACCCAGTGCAGAGACTATCTGCCCCTAACAGTGGGCCCCAATAGGGCAGGGTCAAGACACAGTAAAAGGGTGCAGGGAGGGTGTTTAGGGGTGCCGAGGGAGTGGACACTGCTGTGGCCTGTGCCCCACGGGTTGTGGCTATCCAGCGAGCTGCAGCTGCATGGGGAGCAGCTCGCGGGTGGGGGGCCTTCGGGGAATGAGGCAGGGACCCAGATTGGGGGCAAAGGGACCTGGCCCCTGCTTGCCAAGCGTAACCCTTTGAATGCTGGATTTTCCAGGCTGCCAGCTGCGAGATGACAGATTAATATACTGCAACATACAGCTGACCTCAGACAACCAATCTCCTGGCCTTGGCCCAGCACCCGATGCCCTCTGGGTTCCTGCGGGGCGGGTGTGAATTTAAACCAGCCTGTGTCCCCCCTCCCCCCTGCTGCCAGGCTAGGAAGCAGCTGGATCCGAGCAGCAGGGGAAGCGGCACGACTTCCGGCCAGGTGTTTCCCAGCCCCGGCGTAGGGAGAGGGGGGGGGGGAAGAGCCAGGAAGAGGAACTGGGCCCCACGCGAGTGGCACCTGCCCCGGATGGCAAGGCCCAGGAGCACTCCCCCACCGATACTCACCGTGCTCCTCTTCTCCAGCCGCTGCTGATTCACCCACTGCAGCTTCTGCTTCAGCACGGGGTTCTCCAGCTCCAGCAGGCTGGCAAACATCAGGCAGTCCAGGGCATACTCGTGTCCTTGGGGAGCAGAGAGGGCAGTGACCAGGGGAGAGGGGGCTGGCACGGGCTGGGGCTCCGGTTAAGGGCACGGACTGGCGAGCCAGGCACCCGGTAGGGAGCCAGGCCGCCTGGGTTCTATTCCCATCTGTGCCGGCCCCTCTCCGTGCTTCTGCCCTATGGGAACATCACCTGCTGCCCCCTAGGGTGGCTGGGAGGGTGTGCCGGAGCAGGGAGCAGGGCGGATTTGACCGGGGAATGTGGCAGGGGAGTTACATTGGGGGTGGGAAGGAAGCTACCTGAGCTGTAACCTGAGCCAGGAGGGGGGGTGGGAGAAGTGACACCTTCCACCGGGAGACTGAACAAAGGAGAGGAGGAGCAGGGGGAGAGCTGCTGGAGGAGTTTCTAGTTTCAGTTTTGGGCTGGGTGGTGAAACGCCGGGAACCCCAAGCTGGGGGCTAAGTTCCCTAACCCCCCCAGAAGGATTTGATTGAGGGGTTTTGGTTGTACCTACAAGCACTGCTTGGGACTGTGTTCCTGTCATCTAATAAACCTTCCGTTTTACTGGCTGGCTGAGAGTCACGGTGAATCCCAGGGAGAGGGATGCGGGGCCCTGACTCCCCCACTCTCCGTGACAGAGGGGCAGGCAAGGGGCCGGCAGATGGGCTAGAGACGGGTGAGGTCCACGGAGCCAAGGAAACCAGATCTCTGGACAGAGCAGGGAGGTCAGACTGCAGCAGCGTCTGCAGCGATGCCCCTCAATCTAAGGTCCCTCTAAGCTGCGTGGCGGCGCAGCTGCCTATGAAGCCCCGCGCAGGGTGGAGAGAGGCAGCGCTCCCTGCCGGCTCCGGTACGGACTTGCCGCGGCCGGGGCAGAGGAGCCCCACCCTTGGCTCGGCCCAGGCCTGCCGGAGCTGCTGTCCCCAGGGAGAGGCGCCTCTGCCCCGGCCCCGAGCTGCTGCGGTGAGAGACGGCTGGGGGGGAGTCCTCTCTCCCCACCGCAGCCTGGGGGTAGCCTGCACCCCAAACCCATCATCATTCCTGGCCCCACCCCAGAGCCCCCCCTGCACCCCAGCCTTGAGCCCCCCCCACACCCCCATCCCAGAGCCTTCACCCCTATCCAGAGCCCTCACCCCACGCACACCAACCCTCTGCCCCAGCCTTGAGCCCCCCCCACCCCCCAAACCCCCATCCCAGAGCCTTCACCCCTATCCAGAGCCCNACAGCAGGCCAAGGGCCAACCCCCTCCTCCCAGGAGGAGCCGTTTCGCTCGCCCCTCCCCTGAGTGGGGTGGTTACAACCCGTGCCCCACGGCGGGGTCTTGCAGCCCCCACCCACCACCATGCCAGCAGTGCCCAAACCGCCCCAGGCCACCGCACCCCCCTCACACCTTGCTCCGCAAAGGGTCAGAGGATAACAGACTCACTACTGCTGCTGCGGAGGGGGAGCGCCTCCCGAGATCCAGGGGCAGAGAGAGGAGCTGGAGGACCCGAGTTCTGCCCCCGATGCTGCCAACCCGGGTGCAGACCCCACTANCATCCCCAGAGCCTGCATCCCCCCCCCACAGCCCAACCCTCTGCCCCAGCCCTGAGCCTCCTCCCTCACCCCAAACCCCTCATCCCCAGCCCCACCCCAGAGCCCGCATCCCCCCTCACACCCCAACCCTCTGCTCCAGCCCTGAGCCCCCTCCCACACCCCGAACCCCTGGACCCCACCCCATGAATGTTGTTCTGTGCACTGATATGGCGGTGACGTGTCACACCGGGTCGTGTCACACGACACCTCCACATGGGTGCACATAACACCATTCATTCCGCACACGGATGTAAAAAGTGAGAGGGACACTGCCCTCAGTCCCACCCAGCCTTGCCCCTAACCCACCCCAGAGCCTGCATCCCCCCATGGGCTGCGGACGAATACAGGCTCACGGGTGAGACCCCGGCCTTGCTTTGGCTCCATGTCGGCACAGGCCCAGGAGCGGGGATTCCTTCCCCTCCTTGCGGGGCTGAGGCCCCCCCGACTCGTGGGACTGAAATCCAGGCTGCGCCCCTACCCCTGGCAGGGGGCACTCACCTGGCCAGAGCAGCGTGTCCTCTGCCAGGTCCGCAGCGGTGTCCAGCGAGGCCAGCATGGTTTCCGGCGTCCCCTCGAATATCCGCCCTGCAAGACCATGGGGGGGGAGCATGTTACGGGGGAGGGGATCGCGGTCCCCACCCTATGGGCTCCGGCCTCCCTGGGTTGCTGGGACAGCAGGCCAAGGGCCAACCCCCTCCTCCCAGGAGGAGCCGTTTCGCTCGCCCCTCCCCTGAGTGGGGTGGTTACAACCCATGCCCCACGGCGGGGTCTTGCAGCCCCCACCCACCACCATGCCAGCAGTGCCCAAACCGCCCCAGGCCGCCGCACCCCCCTCACACCTCGCCCCACAAAGGGTCAGAGGATAACAGACTCACTACTGCTGCTGCGGAGGGGGAGCGCCCCCCGAGATCCAGGGGCAGAGAGAGGAGCCTCTGGAGCTGGAGGACTCGAGTTCTGCCCCCGATGCTGCCAACCCGGGCGCAGACCCCATTATCCTGAGTGGCGTGGGGCAGAGGGAGGTCGGGGGAAGGAACCAAAGAGCAACTGAGGGCTGGTTAGTGGGGCTAAAACAATGCCCCAGCCCCTCCTTTCCCCCCAACACTAAAATGCAGCCCCCTNCCCTCTGCTCCAGCCCTGAGCCCCCTCCCACACCCCGAACCCCTGGACCCCACCCCATGAATGTTGTTCTGTGCACTGATATGGCGGTGACGTGTCACACCGGGTCGTGTCACACGACACCTCCACATGGGTGCACATAACACCATTCATTCCGCACACGGATGTAAAAAGTGAGAGGGACACTGCCCTCAGTCCCACCCAGCCTTGCCCCTAACCCACCCCAGAGCCTGCATCCCCCCATGGGCTGCGGACGAATACAGGCTCACGGGTGAGACCCCGGCCTTGCTTTGGCTCCATGTCGGCACAGGCCCAGGAGCGGGGATTCCTTCCCCTCCTTGCGGGGCTGAGGCCCCCCCGACTCGTGGGACTGAAATCCAGGCTGCGCCCCTACCCCTGGCAGGGGGCACTCACCTGGCCAGAGCAGCGTGTCCTCTGCCAGGTCCGCAGCGGTGTCCAGCGAGGCCAGCATGGTTTCCGGCGTCCCCTCGAATATCCGCCCTGCAAGACCATGGGGGGGGAGCATGTTACGGGGGAGGGGATCGCGGTCCCCACCCTATGGGCTCCGGCCTCCCTGGGTTGCTGGGACAGCAGGCCAAGGGCCAACCCCCTCCTCCCAGGAGGAGCCGTTTCGCTCGCCCCTCCCCGGAGTGGGGTGGTTACAACCCATGCCCCACGGCGGGGTCTTGCAGCCCCCACCCACCACCATGCCAGCAGTGCCCAAACCGCCCCAGGCCGCCGCACCCCCCTCACACCTCGCCCCACAAAGGGTCAGAGGATAACAGACTCACTACTGCTGCTGCGGAGGGGGAGCGCCCCCCGAGATCCAGGGGCAGAGAGAGGAGCCTCTGGAGCTGGAGGACTCGAGTTCTGCCCCCGATGCTGCCAACCCGGGCGCAGACCCCATTATCCTGAGTGGCGTGGGGCAGAGGGAGGTCGGGGGAAGGAACCAAAGAGCAACTGAGGGCTGGTTAGTGGGGCTAAAACAATGCCCCAGCCCCTCCTTTCCCCCCAACACTAAAATGCAGCCCCCTCTGGGGAGGAACAGGACAGCTTAGGGAAGCCCGAGCTGGTGCCAGCTGCATCTCGTTCATCCTGAAGAGTGAAGGGAGGGAGCAGGGGGGCCCAACCCCCCCCAATGAGCTGTGCCTCCCCCCGGCGGGGCAGATACTACAGACAGAACCAAAGGAGCCCAGCTCACCGCAGCCTGAGAGGAAGAGGAGGTCTCCAGAGAAGAGGCAGGCCGGCCCCTCGAAGGGCTTCCCATCCAGCACGTAGACCATGTGCCCCACGGTGTGCCCCGGGGTGAAGAGAGCCTTGAAGCGCAGCTGTCCCACGGTGACGGTCTCCTTATCCGAGAGGGGGCTGCGCGGGGGGCAGGACAGGCTGTTAGGGCCCTGGGAGGATGCTCCGCCACCAGATCGATTGCTCTGCACTCCGGAGCCAGGCGTCCCCCGCTGATCCCCTGATTCAGGCGGTGCGTCCCAGCCCCCGGCCCGCCCTGCGGACAGGCATCAGCCGCGAAGGCTACATCCATGCACTGGCCGCAGATCGGCCCACACGTGACATGAGTTTGGCAGGGCTCAGCCCAGCTCCCAGGGGACGCGTGCCCCCGTCACCAGCACAAGGGGCAGACGCAGGAGAGAAGGTGGCGAGGGAGCAGGGCTATGGAGACCGTGCTGCCCGCTCGCCCCAGAGGGCAGGGGAGGCCTGGGTCCCCCTCCAGTCCCCCGCTTACTTGGTGAGCTCAGGGATGGCATCACAGGCACTGCCGTACACCCTGCAGGAGCCGTAACGCCGCCTCAGCGCCATGTTCCCCCCGCTGTGATCCCTGCACGAGAGAGACTGTCAGCTCCCCCGCCGGGCACCCCTCCCCAGCCGAGCCCCCCCCCGCTGTGATCCCTGCACGAGAGAGACTGTCAGCTCCCCGGCCGTGCACCC
>QXTE01000156.1:896621-917280 GCA_003942145.1 Platysternon megacephalum
CCCCAAAACCCTCATTTCTGGCCCCACCCCAGAGCCCGCACCCCCAGCCAGATCCCTCACCCCAACCCCCTGAGTCAGCCGGGTGAAAATGAGCGAGGGAGTGAGGGCGGGAAGAGCGAGCGACAGAGGAAGGGGGGCATGGAGTGAGTGGGGGCGGGGCCTCGGATGATGGGCGGGGCAGGGGGCGGGGCAAGGGGGTTAGGTTTTGTGCGAGTAGAAAGTTGGCCACCCTAGCGACAAACACCCCGACCCTTCCCCTCCCCCGCCCGATGCTAAAACTCTCCCTGGCTTCCATTGGCACCCCAACTTTCTCCCTGCTGACCAACCCCCCATCCGTGCTACCTGGGGTGCAGACATCTACCCAGGGCCCCCCCACCGGGCACAGGGGCCTGCCCCCCTTCCTTTAACAGCCCATCCCTGATCCAGCGTTTCCCCGAGGGGCTGTGGGGAGCCCTTAGTGTCTGTCCCCTTCCTGCTCGGTCGGTATCCTGCTGCCCCTCTCCGCTCATGCAGGGGCAGCAGAAAACTGTGGGGGTCAGCCGCCCCAAATCCCAGGAGAACAGGGTGCTCCATGCTTGGCGGGAGGGGGGGACCTCCCCACCCCCAGACAGAATCCCTGCTTGCTCCAATCTGTGTGGCTTCTCATTCGGAGGCCAGACTCCAGGCATCCCCAGCAGGGACTAGCCATGGCACACGGGCTGGAGGGGGTGCATGCGGGCCACTGGTGGGGGGGAGGGGGTGCACGCGGGGGGGGGAGGGGAGGGGGATGCAGGCAGCGCTGCAGTCACCCGAAGGAAGGGCCTGTTGGGGCCCATCCAGCCCCCTCTGCCAAGGCACGATCATTCCCTGCAGGGCACTGTCCCAGGCTCCCCTGCAACCGCCCCAAACTCGGGGGCTCCCTGCCCGTCACGCTCTCCTCCGCACACACACACACACACACACACACGCTTTGTCCGGGCTGCTCTGGCTCGTGGCCATCCCCTCCCCAGCATTCCTGGCCCTGGCCCCTTATCCGGCCCAGCCACATGTGCCGGGGAGAGATAAGCCAGGGCATGGCCCACCCTAAACCGCTGCCTTTCAGGAAGCGAACGCGGCTTGTGTTACAACCCCCCCGAGCTCATGAGATCAAAGCCACCGAGGTCCCTGGGGACAGCGCTGGGGGCGGGGGCTGGGCCCCCCCACGCCAACCTGGAACAGAACCGAGTTCGCGGCGGTGGCGGGGGGTGGGAGGAGGGGCTGGGGGGTGCCCTGGCGGTGGCCGGGACAACGGGAGCAGGTGGTTGAAATGAACCGGCTGCGGCATTTGGCCAGAGCCAGTGAGGATGGAAGGAGGGAGGGGAGTTCCAGGGTCCCCGGCCTAGGCTGGGTTAACCCAGCTGCATGGCTCACCCACCCGGGGCAGCCGGGAAGGGGGCAGGTGTTGGAGGGGGTAAAAGGAAGGAAAGAAGCAGCTGGTGAGAGTCCCGTCTTCCCCCAGGGCTGGAGAGGGGGCAGGATCGATATTGCAGCCAAGCTACACGGCTCCGGGGACCACGTCTCTTTAGCCCTCGCGCCAGCTCCTGCCCCCGGGCCACAGACCCACCGGGGCGAGCGGGGAGCCCCAGCCGTGACCTCCTGAGTGCGGTTAACGAGGGGGCTGGTTGTGGGGTTCGGAGATGCACCATTGTCCCCTGGGAACTGGCCGGAGACCCACCAAACCCACGGTCCAGGGAGGCCCCCAACAGCAGCCAGGACTGGGGGGCAGATTTTAAGGGCACCAGCTAGTGAAGAGGAAGGAACACGGGACCCCTGGAAGGGGGGGGGGGAGGGTTGATCTGTCCGGGTTCCCACTCTGCCCACCCAGCACCGACTCATCCTGCCACCTCCGAGAGTGGGGCCCGTCCCCCCAGCTGGGAGGGAAAGGCAGGGGTGAGGCGCTGCCTCCGAGAGGGGCATCCAGGGAGATAAATCCCCCACCACCACCGGAGGAAGGGCAGGGCCCCCGGGCTGGAGCCACTGTCTTAGAGGCACCTGTGGACGCTTCCGTTCTGAAAGGGGTACGCCGGCCGGCCGGCCCCGGGAGCCCCCACCCCAGCTGTAGGCAGCAGTCCAAGGCCAGGAAAGGAAGGGGCTCCCCGGGGGGCTGGCCCAGGGAAGACGGGAGCCCGAAGGCCAGAGGAAGCCTTGGATTCCCTCCTCACCCTGCTAACAAGGGACTTTCAGGATGGGCTCCTCTCAGCTCCGCCGACACCCCCCCCAGATTCCCCCTCTGCTCGGGCACTGCCCATCACTTCCACATGGCAGCCGGACACGCCGGGGCAGGGCCCTTCCCTGCCCCTCAATCCCACCCGCAGCTCCAGCCCTGGGCTCCCCCCATGCTCTGCCCCCAAAGGGCAATGACCTGCCCTAGGCCGGAAGTCGGCCCCCACCCTGTCCCCCTTACCAGTGTTTGTGGGTGCACAGGATGGCCTCCAGCGTCACCCCCTCCTGCTCGATGGCTGCCTGGAAGAAGAGAGAACGTAAGCAGAGAACTCTGCCCCCAGCCCAGGGGGGCAAACCCAGGCCACCCCAGGGGCTAAAGAAACAGGGAGCTGCCTGGTGGGGTGGGCTGCCCAATCAACTGGGGGACAGACATGGGAGAGGAGGTGACCAGCCAGCCAGCGCCTCCCCCAATCCGGCAGCCATTTGATTTGATTCAAGCCCAGAATTGCCTGGGAAGCTGATATTGGGGGCCCCCGGGGCTCCCCACTGCTGCACCCTCCAGTCGCTCTGACCTATCCCCCCCCACCGCTGCTCCACGCTCCGTGCAAAGGAAACTGCCCCCAGATCCCACATCTGCCACCAGGTGCAATGGGTGACACTCGAACCCGGGACTGCCATAGGGCTAAGTATCACATGCCTGGCCAGCCTGGCAGGATGCAAACCCAGGGCTCCTCACGGCAGCACAGATCCCTCCCAGCCCCTGGTGGGGGGTCAGGACTCCAATTCTCCAGCACACACGGCCGGCCCCACCCCACTGCTACAGTAATCCCCTGGGAAGCTCTATCTCAGCAATGTAAGAATGGCCGTACGGGGCAGAGCAATCGTCCATCTAACCCAGGATCCTGTCTCTGACCATTGCCGGTGCCGGGTGCTTCAGAGGGAATGAACAGAACAGGGCAATGAGCGGGTGAGCCATCCCCTGTCGTCCACTCCCAGCTTTTCACAGTCAGAGGCTTAGGGACACCCACAGCAGGGGGGATCCATCCTTGACCATCTTGGCTAATAGCCACTGACGGAGCTATCCGCCAGGAACTTATCTAGTTCTTTTTTTAACCCACTTAGTTTTGGCCTTCACAACATCCCCTGGCAAGGAGTTCCACAGGCTGACAGGGCGTTGTGTGAAAGCACTTCCTTATGTTTGTTTTAAACCCGCTGCCGGTTAATTTCATTGGGTGACCCCTGGTTCTTGAGTTATGTGAAGGGGTAACTAGTCACTCTCTCCACACCAGTCATGATTTTACAGACCTCCCTCATATCCCCCCCTTAGTCGTCTTTTTCCTAAACCGAACAGTGCCAGAGTTTTTAATCTCTCCTCATATGGAAGCTGTTCCATCCCCCTACTCGTTTCTGTTGCTCTTCTCTGACCTTTTCCCAATTCCAATCTATCTTTCTTGAGATAAGGCGACCAGAACTGCACAGTATTCAAGATGTGGCCGTACCATGGATTTATATAGCGGCAATATGATATTTTCTGTCTCATTATCGATCCCTTTCCTAATGGTTCCTAACATTCTTTTTGATTTTTTGACTGTCGCTGCACACTGAGCAGATGTTTCCACAGAACTATCCACAATGACCCCCAGATCTCTTTCTTGAGTGGTAACAGCTCATTTAGACCCCAGCATTTTCTACATATAGCTGGGATTACTTTTCCCCGTGTGCTTGACTTTGCCTTTTTTCAGCATTGAATTTCATCCGCCCTTGTGTGGCCCAGTTTGGTGAGATCCCTTTGTAGCTCCTCGCTCGCAGGCTGCTCTGGGCTTAACGAGCTTGAATCATTTTGTATCGTCTGTAAATTTTGCCACCTCGCTTTCATCTTCAGCTTAGCCGAGCCATTTCCTGCCCCCGGCGCTTTTTACTATGCACACGGTTTAACCAGCAACACTCAGCTTGGGAGCCAGCCAGACAACCTCTGGGTCCGGCACCCTTTTTCGGAGGGGGAGGGGGGTGCTTCTGACCCTCCATGAGCCCAGATTCCACCCGTGCAGGGGTGCAGATGCAGCTGTTCATAAGCCTGGGGCTGTTCTGTGATCAGAGGCAGACCCGCACCCAGCTCCAGGCTGGGGCTTCGAGGGGAAAGTGACCAGAGCAGAGAATCTCTTCTCTCTGCACCAAGAGGCCTCTAACCCTGAGCTCCATGGGGGGCTGGGAGCCCCCCCACACCCCAGAAGTCATTCTATACAGGCCAATGGTCCTGCCACTCGCTTCCAAAGCGTCCTAGGCCGCCCCGATCTGGCTGGGGAGCGGAGCGGCTCTTTCCCCAGATGGGCAGGGGGGAGGGCTACTTTAGAGTCAGTCCTGTCCTGGCCCATTCGCCGCTGGGGGATTCTGGGAAGGCTCCCCCATGCCCAGCGCAGCCCCTGCACTGGGAGAAGCAGTCCTTTCCATGCAGCAGCTGCTCTTCCTCTGTCTCTGCCACGTTTCCCCTCCTCCCCCCACTGCTTCCTGCCAGCCTCCAGGGCAGGGCCCCCTCCAAGTTCATTCCCCAGGAGTCATTGCTCTTGGCGCTACGTGAGTTCCAGGCACTGAGGGGTTACAAAGAAGCAAGGCCAATGTAGTAGCAATCTGCCTGCTGGCTGATCTCCCACAGGCAGCGCAAGTTTGAACAGGATTCCCCAGAAGCCACCCCCTCCGCCTCCCCAGGGGACGTCCCCCCAGTGACTCAGCCCCGCTCCCAGGTGGCTCTGTAACGGGTTTGGAGCCTGGCATGTCCTGGCAGCGGGCGCAGGGGGCAGCTGCTCTCGGGGAGGGCGCAGCGGGCACCACTTGCGGGCGCAGATCCAACCGACTGGGCGCACCAGAGTGGAGCCAGCAGTTGGTTTGTATTGACCACCTTGGGTGCCGTCACGGTGCCCATTGGGCAAAGCGTCCCCTACGTCAGAGACGGGGCCACCGAGGGGCTGACACACCAGCCGCTGCTGTCTCCCGTCGCTAGGACTGGCCATGACGGGGTTAAAAGGGGCAGCCAGGTTCTCTGTAAAGCAGGTTGTAATGAGACCGTGCATGCACCGCTGCCCTCTGCTGGCTGGATTCAGAACTGCTTATCTGTGTCATGGGCCCTATAGCGCTACGATCTTAAGGGGATTCTCCTTCGCGCTGTGCAGCTGGGGGAGCAGCGTCCCGCCCCACTTGCGAAGTTCTGAGTGGCCACACTCAGTGTCTCTGAGTTGGAGACAGGCACGGAGCCTTGGTCCTACCCCAGCCCTGTGGTCCCATGCTCCCCGTCTCCCCACTGCAACTTGGGGGGAGGGAGGGGCCAATGCCCGAGCACAGCGGAGTGACGGGGTGCGGCTGGGTGTGCACACAGTCACTGAGGGCAGTTCCATTGGTGGAGGGGTATTTTAGGAGCTGGGATTCCCCGCCCCCCTCCCCCCCCAAACAAGGGACTGCTGCATTTCCTTTCTGTGGCCTCCCCCCCGCCCCCCGGTACTGCATATCTCACTGTTCGTTCTCTCTCGCTCTCCTCCCCCTTCTACCAGCCCCACACACGCAGCTCTCTCTCTCTCTCTCAGGGGTTTAGCCTTTCACCCATCACCATGGTATCCGGGCACCTTCCCTGCAAAATCAATAGCAACAGCCAAGTCCCCAGGGGGCTCCGTGGAGTCTCTGGCACCCACCCGGCCGCGGAGCAAACAGGCGGGCCAACAAAGGGCGCGCAGCCTCAGGCAGCAGGAAGGAGGGGGCTGGGCTGGTGCCTGTGGAGAGCAGGGCAGCGAGGGGGCCAGAGGCACCCGCTTGCAGCGAGACTGGGTGCCTGATCTTCCTTGTCTGATGCCTCCCACCCCCACAACTGCTGCCCCCCTACGCCAGGGAGGGTGGGACAGGCAGCCCAGCCGGCAAAGGTCGGTGCTGCTGGCAAAATCCGGCAGATCCTCAGGATACAGGGAAGACAGTTGGGAGAGGAGGGTGAGCAGGAAGAGGGGGCACAGAGAGAGGCTCAGGCACGAGCCCCCCCCCTCCCACCCTCATGGCCACTGGGCTCCCTGACAAGAGCAGATTTCACCCCAGAGTGTGGCACAGCGACTATGGGATGGTGAAAGGGGGCGGGTCCCATCTCCCCACCCCTCAGCGTCAGAGACCCCCGCGCGTCTCAGGGGATCGATCCCCTGGTCAATTCCGGGCGGGGCGCCGGTCCCAGTGGGGCGGGAGAGCGCCCCCGCCGGGGCAGGGGAGGAGTTCTCACCTGCACGGCCAGCGGGTCTGAGGGGTCGATGGCGGCAGCTGCGTTGGAGCGGGTGTCGATGACCAGGTAGCTGTAGTTGTTGGATAACACGGGGATCGGCAGGATCTTTACCCCTGCGGTAACAGGGCAGACAGACAAGCAGCTGAGAAAGGGGCTCTGAGCCAGAGCCTCAACCCCCAGGCAGCCCCGAGAGTCCGGGGGCCAACCAGCTCAGACTCTGACCCCTCAACGTTTCTCCCGATCCGGACACGGGCCAAGGCAGCGGAATTGGAGAGTCTGATCAGACGAGGCCCAAGTTATTGCTGGAGCAGCTCACGAGATTCGGGGTCTGTCAGCTCCTCGTGCCCAGTTAGATCCCCAGACCCTGGCCCAACCCGGATCCATGTGCTAGCGTAACCACCTTTCATCCCCCCTTCAGTGCTAAAAGCACGAGGCTCTGCCGCCGGAGCTAAAGGAGGAACTCCACTAGCTGGCAGCTGTAGTAGACTGTTATCCCCTCGTGCACCAGCTGCTAGAAGGGGCTAGAGACCCACTCTCTCAGACGGCGTGCTACCTTGGCACTCTGATCTGGGCCCCGGACTTGTGGGTACAGGCTCCAGAAGCAGGGCAGGGGGCAGCCCCAGAAGCAGCTTGGACTCACCGCTGAACATCACGGGCTGGGAGATCGAGTGGCCATGTGGATACCGCTCCCGGGCTTTCTTCATCTGCCGCTTGTAGAAGAGGTACCCCAGCCTGGTGCGGGCGTACAGGCTGTACCTGGGGAGAGGCCGGGGAGAGGGCGAGAGTGAGACGCAGAGATGGGTCTCCCTCCCACTCCCACAGGGGCCCAGCAACTCAGCTGCTCTCCCTGCCCTCTTTGGGGTGGGGGGCAGACGTGCTGCAGAGAAACCTAGGGTGCCATTAGGTAGCATCCCCCCGAGAAAGGGGGGAGAGACAGGAAAGCATCAGGGTCTGGATTTCCCCCCTTTCCAAGAGGCGGCAGCAAAAGCTTTTAGACCAAACTCTTCCTACTGTCACAGGCAGCCCGTGGCGAGGTGGCCAGGCCGGCGGCTTTGTCCGCCAAGCAGTGGCCAGACAACAGGGATGGGAGATTAGGGGTTTGGAACGGGTCCCCTATGAGGAGAGATTAAAGAGGCTAGGACTTTTCAGCTTGGAAAAGAGGAGACTAAGGGGAGATATGATAGAGGTCTATAAAATCATGAGTGGTGTGGAGAAAGTGAATAAGGAAAAGTTATTTACTTGTTCCCATAATACAAGAACTAGGGGTCACCAAATGAAATGAATGGGCAGCAGGTTTAAAACAAATAAAAGGAAGTTCTTCTTCACGCAGCGCACGGTCAACTTGTGGAACTCCTTGCCTGAGGAGGTTGTGAAGGCTAGGACTATAACAGGGTTTAAAAGAGAACTGGATAAATTCATGGTGGCTAAGTCCATAAATGGCTATTAGCCAGGATGGGTAAGGAATGGTGTCCCTAGCCTCTGTTTGTCAGAGGATGGAGATGGATGGCAGGAGAGAGATCACTTGATCATTGCCTGTTAGGTTCACTCCCTCTGGGGCACCTGGCATTGGCCACTGTCGGTAGACAGGATACTGGGCTGGATGGACCTTTGGTCTGACCTGGTACGGCCGTTCTAATGTGCCCAAGGCCCGGGAAGCCAGGACACACAGGTTATATCACAGCTCTGACGCAGGAGAGCAGCTCGCCGTCAGTTAGGGAGGGGAGCCCAGCGAAAGCCCCAGCGTAGAGGCGCTGATTCTGCCCTACAACGCTTCTGCCGGCAGAGCTTAGTTCATCCGCCGAACCAGCGCAAGATACGCCAGCAAAACCAGCACCGTCACCAGCATGAGCCGCGTCTCCACGGGGACAGCGATCCCTGCAGTCCCAGTGCAGGCCCGTATCCCTGTCCATCCCCCCAGGGCGACCCTCTTCTGGTGCACACCGGCGCACAGATTCCCGCCGCCGCCCAGGGCCAAACTCCCGCCAGCCAGACCAGCAATAGCAGCTGCGGGTGCCTTGAGAAGCAGGGGGTCAGCTCCCGAGAGGGCGTAAATCAGCCTAATCCCCTTGACGTCAATGGAGCTCCGACCCATTTGCGCCAGCTGGGGACCCTGGGCCCAGGCTGTTAACCTCAGTTTCCCCCTCTGCAAAATGGGGCTAATGTGGCTTCACCCACCCTTGCTTCTCTGCTGCCTGGGAAGCACAGCTTTGACCACCAGCGCCCTGGGATCGGCGCAGACCCAGCCCGTCCGCCTGGCTCCCATGATCACACCAGCTCTGCAGGCGGGAGGGGCGGGGGGCAGCATCTGCAGCAGAAGCATCAAGAAGCCCCCCTCCCACAGGCAAACTAGCCAGAGCCCTTCGCCCGTCTCAGCCGGGGCACGGCCAGGCACACATGGGGCTGTGCCTTTCAGCGTCCAAGCTCCACCCAGAGATGATCTCACCAGCGGGGCCAGTTTCCCCAGAGAGGCGCTGGGGGCAGGGGCACCTCTTACAGAAGGATTCCCAAGTCAAGGGAACAGCCTGGACTAAGCAAACAGGGGAACAAGACACCTCCAGGTGGCTCCGCAGGGGGGTGCTCCCAAGTGGGGGCAGCCGGTCCTGTTACTGGGGGACAGTTTGGGGGGGGCAGGCTGGGTAGGAGCCGGGGGAGCTGAATCTCCCTGCATTTCGCTGGAGAGGTGCATGGCAGGGCTGATGAGACAGAGCGGGGGCTGATCTGCGTTACTGAGAACGCCCTGGGCCGGCAAATGCCGATCTGGCTTTCAGGTGCCCCTTGCAACATGGTGGAAGGGGCAGGAGCGAGGGGCACTGGCAGAGCCAGGCATGGAGAAGTCAGAACAGTGCCCAGCTGCCCCAAGCCGATTCTCCCCCGCCCCTGAAGGCGCAGCGCCAGATGTGAGACAGGCCGGGGCTCCTTGGCTGGTTGGCCAGGTTTGTGAGAAAAGAGCTTTGCCCTTCCCCCACCGTCCACAATAATCCTCCAGCTTATCCGGGAGCTCTGGGCCCCGGGCATCAGAAAGTCACGGCCGCTGGAGCGCCGACCTGCACCCCCCCTGAGGAAGGGCAGAGCTGCAGCTGGCTTCTGAGCTACGCCCCGTGGGTGCCCCGGAGAGCTGCTGTCCACGGGCTTCCCCAGCAGGGGTTGGGGGCTGGCAGATGTGTGAATGAGGCCGCCCAGGACACAGCGTGTGCGGCCAGGTTCAGGAAGCGAGCTCAGTGCCCGGGGGCGGGGGGGTTAAGTTGGGGAGACCACCCTCCCCCAGCCCCTGGCAAGCAGGGCCAACTCAGGGGCTCGGATTTCATAGCACGCGAGCCCCCAGCATCTGGAAAACCGGCTTGCAGGGAAGCTCCCGTGGGCAGCTGCTGGTTAATGGCCCTGGAGAAGGAATGGGGTGTGTGGGGTGTGTGTGTGTGTGTGGGGGGGGGGTGTTGCTTTCACTGCTCTTGGACTCACCCAGCCAGAATTTCTATTAGTTTCTCTTGAAAGATACAAGAGCAAACAAAGATCCTGGCAGCGTGGAGGGAAGGAGTTGGGTTTAGCGGGGCCCAGCAGGGACTGGTTCTATTCCCAGGTCCGGGAGGGGCGTGGGGTCTAATGGGTTAGAGCAGGGGGGTCTGGGAGTTAGGACTCCTAGGTTCTATTCCCAGGGCTGGGGGGAGTGGGGTCTGGGAGACAGGACTCCTGGGTTCTGTTCCCGGGGAGGGCAGTGGGGTCTGGGGGAGGGGGTCTGGGAGCCAGGACTCCTGGGTTCTGTTGCCGGGGAGGGGAGTGGGGTCTGGGGGGAGGGGGTCTGGGAGCCAGGACTCCTGGGTTCTGTTCCCAGGTNGGGGGGGGTGTTGCTTTCACTGCTCTTGGACTCACCCAGCCAGAATTTCTATTAGTTTCTCTTGAAAGATACAAGAGCAAACAAAGATCCTGGCAGCGTGGAGGGAAGGAGTTGGGTTTAGCGGGGCCCAGCAGGGACTGGTTCTATTCCCAGGTCCGGGAGGGGCGTGGGGTCTAATGGGTTAGAGCAGGGGGGTCTGGGAGTTAGGACTCCTAGGTTCTATTCCCAGGGCTGGGGGGAGTGGGGTCTGGGAGACAGGACTCCTGGGTTCTGTTCCCGGGGAGGGCAGTGGGGTCTGGGGGAGGGGGTCTGGGAGCCAGGACTCCTGGGTTCTGTTGCCGGGGAGGGGAGTGGGTCTGGGAGCCAGGACTCCTGGGTTCTGTTCCCAGGTCGGGGAGGGCAGTGGGATCTGGGGGAGGGGGTCTGGGAGCCAGGACTCCTGGGTTCTCTCCCCCGCTCTCCTACTCTTTGACCGTAAGCAAGCCCTGGTGCCTCAGCCCACACACTGTTACCCCCCTCACTTATTGCGCTCGGGGAGGCTGCCGTCAGCGACGCTGGTAGAAGCGCAGTGTTGCCGACAGCGCCTTGCCCGTACAACGGGCTACACGACCAGCACCTCGCTGGGGTAGATCTGGCCTTAGGCTCCCGGCTGTACAAGGCGCATCTCAGGGCAGACGTGCCAGGCGTGGGTCGCTCACGGCCGCAGAGCGCTTTGAGACACTCCAGCGGGCGGCGCTGGCACTTCAGGCATTCGAGTAGCGACCTGCCCGGGCCCTGGCATTGAGCGGGGCGCAGCCGAGCCCCTGCACACGTCTGGCAGAGAGACAATGCCTGCGAGCAGGGGAAGCAGGCCCGGGCCCCAGCACCACACTGCTGGCAGTAGCGCCCACTGGCACCGGGCATTCCGGGTGGCAAGAACCGCCAGCCGGGGGGTGGGCACGGGAGCAGGGGCTGGAGATCAGCAGGCCAGGGGCTTTGAGGTCTTTAGCGGAAGAGTTTTCAGCTGCTCCTAGACCAGTGCAGGCAGAGCAGCCCCCACAGAGCTGTTAGGGAAGGAGGGGGAGGGGCACGCTCCCCACCCCCAGTCAGGCTTCCACGCTGGTTTCTCTCCACTAATTGCACCAGCCATCCCAGTGATCATGAAACCTCCAGTTCCCTCTGCCAGGGCCCCAGCCCCGTGCTTTTAAAAGAGGGAAGTAGGCTGGAGTAGCATTAACCCATTCAGACACACCAGCTAACACTGATAGTTGCCTTGCTATACTGTGGGGTGGGGTGGGGTGGGGGGGGGCGAGGGGGGGTGACAATTTCTGCCAGGAGCCCAGAGGCAGCACCTAATTTGCACACATTACAACAACAAGAGTTTACAGCTCTCTAGCACCGCCCCAGGCTGCGGTTCTGGAGGCATTTGGGGAAACTGAGGCACGGGCCAGGGAAGCGACACTGAGGGTTGCATATGGAATGCCTGGCAGGGACTGGTAGCCAGGGGGTCCTGACTCAGGCCCCTCTGCTCTAACCACTAGTCACCCCCACTCCCCCAAAAGGAGACTCAGGGCAGCAACTTCCCTACCCCCACATCAGCTCAAAGCAGCCCCGCAGTAGTGTTGGTAACTGGGGGAGAAGGGGAGATGACAAGGCACAGCCTCCCTCCGGCCCCCCCACACTCAGCCCCTCCAGCGACACCCCCAGGGGACTCCCAGCTCAGCAGGGGAGTATTCAGCTCCAGCTGGATTCTCTAGCCAGCTGCGGCTCGGGAGTCAGGACTCCTGGGTTCCATGTCTTTGCTCTAGGTCTGTTAGAGCAGGGACTAGAATCAGGACTCCTGGGTTCCATCCCCAGCTCTACCATTGGACTTGGGGCAAATCCCTCTCTCTGGGACTCCCTGGGCCCCTCCGTACCATGGGGGCAATGACAGCGAGCCCCCCTGCTGGGGTGGGCACGTGGCTTCTGTGATCCTCACGCCGCAGGTGCTGGAGATGGGACCCTACTGGGCCTTGGGGTGGGATCACATGAGGCTGGACGGACGAGAAACCGCAGAAGATGCTGGGTCTGGGGAGGAGCAGACCCTGGGGAACCACGCTGGTCAGAAACCCCGCCTTCAAAGGAGACAATGAAACCTCACCAGACGCCCTTCAATTAAAGTTGAACCCATGTCAGGCCCCCGGCTCCCATGGGAGGGGGTGTGCGCGCAGTGCCTCTCGTGGGGGGCAGAGAACGGCCACAGTGAAACAAACAGCAGCAGTTGCCGAGGCCGGACTGGACTCGGAGCCCGTGCTCCCCCGCTGACCCCATGACTCTGGTGTGGGCTCGGGCCCAGACAGCCCCAGCTGATGAGTGCATGGCTGTCACGCGGACATTGCTGGGCAGCGGGGTGAGCATGTGGGGGGGGTGTGGACAGTTACAACATCTCCCCCGGCAGGGATCAGCTCAGAGCTCGGTATCTTGTCCCCGCGCTCAGCCTGTGCAAAAATATTCCATAGGAAGCAGCCAGAATCACCCCCCTGGACCACTGTGGAATAACCTTAGTGGAAGCGCCTGCTGAGCCCTGGGGCGTCATCAAAGCCCAGGAGATTTTATCCCACCTAATAGCGGATGTTCCGATTGTCCAGAGAAAGGGCAATTCCAAAAACGATTGAACTTAAGCCCTTGATCTCCGCAGCAGTTACGAGGCAGCATGTAAAAAAAAAACCTGGCTTTTGTTAGGTTGAAATTTCCCCTAGTTTGGGTATTTTTCCAGCAACAACAAACAGCCACCACAGCAGGAAAAAAGCTGCAGAACAACAACAAATAAAAGCTTACTTTGAGGTTTAAAACTTACCACAAAGCTTACCCCCCCCCCCCGGCTCTCCCTCCCCATGCGGGCTAGAGGCAGATACAAGAGGGAACAGCTGCTTTTCAAACAAACAAAGATGCTTCCATAAGCAACCCAAACCCTGCAGCACTGAGAACAAGGAAATGAAACTGACTCCACGGGTTACCACTGGCCAAGCCAGCAATCAGTAAGACAGACAAAAAATCAGCTGGGGAAGATCAACTGGATGAAAACAAAGAAAAAAAAAAAACCCCTCGGCTCTAATTACTGATGGTGTCGATAAGGAAAGCCAGGAGGTTGGTTTCCAATACAGTGTTCCACAATAGCCCTTCCCGGTTAGATCCGAGTGGGGAAAACATCGAACTGGAGAATGGCTGGATGATGGGTAAATGGGACGGTTTCATGCATGCTCCACATTTACCCAAATCCCCATGCCACTGTTCGTGGTTGTAGAACGTTTTCCTGTTTTTTAATAACCACTTCTCCCTCCCATCCCCCACCCCATTGCTGTCTGAAAGACCCACAGAAAACCGGAAAGAAAACTAACAGATTATACAGCCAGACGCCGCAGACACAAAGTAAACGAACTGTCAGGCCGGGGGAACGTAGGATTATCAGTCTAACCCAGCCTCCACCAGTATAGACGCTTCAGAGGAAGTGGGACAAAAGCCCCATAACGGACAGTTACGAAATATTTGCTAGGCAAAGTCAGACTAGAAATGAGACATTTTTAGCAGGGAGGGTCTTTAACCGTCGGAACAATTTACCAAAGATCGTGGTGCATTCGCCATCACTGGAACGGTTTTAATTAGGGCTGTCGATTAAATCGCAGTTAACTCAAAAAAAATTATCGCGATTAATCGCACTGTTAAACAATAGAATCCCAGTTGAAATTTATTAAATATTTTGGATGTTTTTCTACGTTTTTCAAATATACTGATTTCTATTGCAACACAGAATACAAAGTGTACAGGGCTCACAATATTATTTTTGATTACAAATATTTGCACTGTAAAAATGATCAAATAAATGGTATTTCTCAATTCACCTCATACAAGCACTGTAGTGTGATCTCTGTTGTGAAAGTGTAACTTACAAATATAGATTTTTTTGTTACATAAAACTTGAGCCTTCAAGTCCACTCAGTCCTACTTCTTGTTCAGCCAATCGCCCAGACAAACAAGTTTGTTTACATTGATGGGAGATGATGCTGCCGGCTTCTTATTTACAATGTCACCTGAAAGTGAGAACAGGCATTCGCATGGCACTTTTGTAGCTGGCATTGCAAGGTATTTACATGCCAGATGTGCTAAACACACATCTGGCACATAAATATCTTGTGATGCCAGCTACAACAGTGCCATGTGAACGCCTGTTCTCACTTTCAGGTGACATTGTAAACCAGAAGCAGGCAGCATTATCTCCTGCAAATTGTAACCAACCTTGTTTGTGTGAGCGATTGGCTGACCAAGAAGTAGGACTGAGTGGACTTGTAGGCTCTAAAGTTTTACATGTGGAATGCAGTTTTTTTGGTACATAATTCTACATTTGTAAGTTGAACTTTCATGATAAAGAGACTGCACAACAGTACTTGTATTAGTATTTTTCAATTCACCTCTCTCTTGTTTTTTAACAGTGCAAATATTTGTAATAAAAAATATAAAGTGAGCACTGTACACTTTGTATTCTGTGTTGTAATTGAAACCAATATATTTGAAAAAGTAGAAAACACGCAAAAATATTTAAATAAATGGTATCCTATTATTGTTTAACAGCACAATTAATTGCGATTAATTTTTTTAATGGCTTGACAGCCCTAGTTTTAATCAAGACTGGGCGTTTCTCTAAAAGATCTCCTCTAGGTCAAACAGGAGCTAATTCAGTTCTACAGGAGGTCAAGTTGGATGATCACGGTGGTCCCTTCTGGCTTTACCTGTGAATTTGGTCCAAGGGGGGAATGTCTGCCTATATCCTGCCGATCTGTGGTTGGCTTATGGGCTGCAGCACGAGAGTCAATATCCCCTTAGAAATAAGGCTCCAGCTTATCTAATGGAACTCAGGATGGTCTCAGCCAGACACGAACCCTTTTCTGAAACCTAGTCTATTCTTCGACTCCAATGCCTTGTGGGAAAGAGCTCCACAGCCCCCTTAAGTTATAGCAATTGCAGAACAACAGTAAAGTCTTTCCAGAGGCGGGATTTCAGCTGACACTGTCCTACAGCACGATCCCTCCTACAGGCAGGAGAAAGGATATTAAGTTACCTTCCCCATTAGCTTCTGTGACGGCGCTTTGTCTTTCAACCACGCCTCCCTGAGAACCGCACAGTATTACACGATGAGACGCGTACACTGGCACACCCATGCACCATGGGTGTGCAGAAGAGGTGAGTGACGGGTACTGTGGAACCCAGAGCTTCAGACTTCCTGCTCTGAACATGCTTGAATTCTCAGGAGTTAATGCGGCATTTACCCAGTGAATCGGGCGCCTGGGAAAGAACTAAAGGCCTCTCTCCTGGGGATCACCTCTTCCTTAAGGGGTCCACTGTGGGACAGGGATTGTATGTAACTCCGGGCAGTGGGGGGCTGCCACGGCTGTGCCAGGAACCAGGCGCAGTGTGTGTGTGGGGGGGTTATTAAGGGAAAGCACCCAGGTTGTACCAACTCCAGAGAGGTACCAGCCCCCCGGGGAGGTTTGCACACGCTGGTTCAAACGGGATCTTCCAGCCATCAGCAAGAAAGGGCTTCTGGCATAAAAAGGCTGCATTTAAACTGCCTCGGCCCTTCTTTCTGACCCAGCGAATGGACGGGCCCTTCTGTCCAAGGGCCCCAAATCTCGTGGAAGGGCCCCATGAGACTGATGGGGGATCTTGGGTGAGCTCTTAGCATGTGTAGAGGAACTTCTTCCTTGTTTCTATACGTTGTCCTGGTGACGCTTTTACCGTAAGAGTAAAAGGTGCTGGCTTAGCAAGAGCGCTGCGGTGACTTGTAACTGCTGGTCACACGCGGTCTGTGGCCATCGGCGAGGAGGCAAAGCACTGTCGCGGGCAATCAGGCAGGCTGGCTTGCAGGGGATATCACAGGGGCTAGGCAGGCTTCAAACCCCAGTCAGGAGGGGGAGAGGCGTGCATCTCCGCCCAAGAGAGGTGACGCCTGGAAGCCCGAGACCCGACGTGGGTGCCCCCGAGGGAGGAGGCAGGTGCGGTTACCCTGAAACGGGGATATCTGGCTCAGTGCTGCCTGCCAAACCCCAACAATTTACTGCTGGTGAGTGACACAGCGCAGTGCAAGAGATCAAAGATAACACTTCAATGACGCTGCTCACAATCTCCAGCTGGAAGAGAATGGGCGAAGGGCATTGCAAGTTAATTATTACATCCAGGGAATAATCCACATTGTGCTTTAGTGAAAGGGAAGAGTTGAAAGTCTCATTACTGTTGGGATCTGGTAAAGTTTCCAAACACTTCTACAACCAGCCCGTCAAGTTCGGAAGAGTTAAGAACATAACAACGCTTGGCATTTGCCCAGTCATTCACATCTCCAAAGCATTGTCCGAACACCGAACTGCTGACTGAGGACTTGATTCCTTCTCCCGGTGACGGAGAAATAAAGCAATTCCCTCTGTTAATCCCAGCCTCCGACAAGCGACACAGAATTCTTCCATGCTAGTTATTTGTCCAGCAGCTGGGAGATGGAGCCCTGATCATGTGCAGTGATACAAGACAGAAAAAAAATCAGAGGTATCACAGGGGAAGGCTGGTCTTGGGGTTGATGGACTGAACCGGAACTCTGTCAATTCCCAGTGTGCCACAGATACCTTCTGTGTACGGTCACCTCACTTCATCTCTCTGCACCACAGTTCCCTCTCTGAGAAATGCAGACAATTCTGCTTCCCTTTAACTTGGATATTTAGACTGTAAGCTCCTCACGATGAGCTACACCGCGAACGCACAGAACGGGGCCCCAACTCAGACTGATGCTACTTTGATAACTAAGGCGGCATACAGTTAAAAGAACCACTGCTTTTTTCAAGTTGTCCTCAACCTGGGTAAAGGGACTGCAGACTTTGAAATTCCTCTTTGGTTTTAAGCGACAAAGAGTCCTGTGGCACCTTATAGACCAGGGGTAGGCAACCTATGGCCCGGGTGCCGAAGGTGGCACGCGAGCTGATTTTCAGTGGCACTCACACTGCCCGGGTCCTGGCCACCGGTCCGGGGGACTCTGCATTTTAATTTATTTTTAAATGAAGCTTCTTAAACATTTTAAAAACCTTATTTACTTTACATACAACAATAGGTTAGTTATATATTATAGACTTATAGAAAGAGACCTTCTAAAAACGTTAAAACGTATGACCGGCACGCGAAACCTTAAATTAGAGTGAATAAATGAAGACTCGGCACATCACTTCTGAAAGGTTGCCGACCCCTGTTATAGACTAACAGATGTATTGGAGCATGAGCTTTCGTGGGTGAATACTCACTTCGACATGCATCTGACGAAGTGGGGATTCACCCACAAAAGCTCATGCTCCAATACATCTGTTAGTCTATAAGGTGCCACAGGACTCTTTGTCGCTTTTTACAGATCCAGACTAACACGGCTCCCCCTCTGACACTCTGATCTTTGGTTTTAATAATCTACGACCAGCTTAGCAGACAGATCTATACAAAAGACAGAGGAAGATTTGCTGTTCCTTTTACTATTTGCACCTCTCTCAGCTCAGCCAAAGAAAACAGTTTCACTATTTATTTCTAGTCAGTTTCCACCTTTCCTGCACTAGACACTGATGCGGCTGCTGATTTGGGGTTAACAGAAAGATCTGCTCAAACATTTCTGATTGGTGGGTTTTTATAAAACGCCTCTTGAAGCAAAAGCTAAGGGTTGACTCTAAAACTAGTTGACAACAGCTCTTTAAATCGCTGAGTAACAACCACCACCTCCCAGGTGACCCATTTTTCCAAAAGTGGATTCCCAAGACACGACACAACCAGGTCATACTCCCTTTTCAACGTGCCTCAGCCTTTGATGGCTGACGTTCTGCCTGCCAGGGCATTAAAGCTCTGCAAAGATGAAAGAAAATCCAGTTTAATACACACAGGCCACGTCTACACTAATGAAAGGGAAAGAAGTGTGCAAGCTAACATGTTAAGTAACGTGTTCAAATCCTAGCGCAGACAGGACAGTTGTAGGTTTGGCATGCATTAGCCGGGCGAGGCAAACCCACAGCTCCCCTGTAACATTCACCTTCGCCAGGTAACACGAGATAGAACTACAACTTACCCTGTCTACACTAGGATTAAACACATTAGGTCACACACACCCCTTTTTTCTAGTGAAGACAAGGTCACAGAGCTAAACAATCCACACAGCTAACAGGGCTCTCTCTTAATATGTCCTGCACACTGTACAAACGCAGTGAGGCCCCAGCGGAGACAGATGCTACTATAACAAAGGCGCCCTGGCAATGAATCCCATCAGCGCCTCCAGAATCAAAGCTGTCCATTTGTTAAATCAACCTCCTAGCCCTGACCGTCCTGCCGAAAACCGTGAACCGGTGCAATCTCACCTTGCTGAGCCAGCCACCCCACCCTTCCACAGCTGCCTCCCCCCGCTGCAGAATGATTGCATTGAATGAGCGTGGCCCGTTTTAAAGACACTGTTCAGAATGCTGTGAGCGGCAGCGAAAGTGTCGAGCATTGTGTCAATTTCACACTGCCAGGCAAAGCTCCGGGCAGCATACGCTGGAGTAATTCACTAGGCAGGAGGGGCCCCAGAGACCGAAGCTAGGGGAGAAGAAAAGCAGACAACCCGGTCCCCAGCTCCCTGATCGCAGGCAGGTCTCAGCAGGGATCACAGATGACAGTAGCCAGGAGAGGTTGGAACTTGGGATTTACCTGACACCTACCAGCCAGAGGCTGACTCACAGCACAGCCCCCCAATAGGGCAGGAAGCCCAGCAGCCCCGGCACACCAGGCATGTCACCGAACCCGTTGTACACCCCGGTGCCTGCCCCAGGCAGTCTCAGACATGGCAACAAGGAAGGGATGGGGCGAGGAAAGATCAAGGCTCCACAACAAGATCAGGCGGCTGCTCGGCTCACGCGCGCACACCTGGACAGCTCACAGGACTGTCCCAATTCTTGACGACTGGCTTGCAGCAGGCGTCCCGGGAGAGGTGCATGAGCAGAGGGAGCTGGGCCTGTTACCAGGGGTCTGCCCTAGTCCTTGTGGGCAGATGCCCCTTTCCTTCATTGATACCAAGTAGCTACAAGGCACCCAGCAAGTGTTGCAAGCCCTGAATACACAGTGCATTACACACAAACACACAAACACACAAACAGGCTGGGCTCGGATCCTTCGCTTTGCAGCTCACACTGTAGGAAAGGGGTCAACGAGGGGAATCTACCCTCTGCCTGAGTCTTCTCCTCCACAGCTCTGAGCCGCCTTCCTGCCTCTCTGCAGCATCAGCACAACGCAAACCTGGGCCAGGGCCTCTCCTCTCTCGCCTGTTACTCTGGCTCTCCTCCCGGCTCCACAATGGACCGATTTCAGTCTATTCTCCATAGTGCAAACGGCGCCCCGCTGCTTCTGGTAACTGACGCCTGCCCTCTATTACCCAGCGCTCTACAGGATTTGGGGATGCAGCGTGCGTGGAAGCCGCTCCGCAGGCTCCTGACGGACAATAAGCTACAGAGTCAGAGCGTTCAGCTGGGTGGGTCCCAGGGAGCAGATGCCGAATGGAAGCTGTGGCACCCCTGGGTCTGGGGATCTGGGTCACGTGGGCAAATCCTGGCAGGGACGGATAATGCCAGGCTTTGTGTGGGATCTGAAAGCAGCGTTTTCTCCCCCTGACCCCACACACACACAGCATACCCCAGGCAGCTGGAGCTTTCCAGAGACGCCTGCGTATGTGTTAGCACAGCGCTGCCCAGGGCAGCAAAGGACACATGGCCCCCCCCCCAGCGCATAGCAGGGAGCCGGCCAAGACCTTCTGCAGCTGCTGTGCAGGGGGCACCTGTGCACGGCACCGACCCCACAGGGGGGCACAAGCATCCCCCCCCCCCCCAAAGTGGTTCGGGCACCAAACAGTCAGTGCAGTGCAAACCCTTTGGGGTCCCCAGGAGCACCCCAGGGGGGAGAGAAGGGCAGCTTGTGGGACTCCCAATGCAGCCAGGAAAGAGACCACCTTCAAACCCAGGCAGGGTAGTCACCTGCACAGCCCACTCAGCTCAGCCACCAGCCCTCCCCTTAGTCCCCCAGTGAGACTCCCTCTCAACCCAGCCAGCCTTCCTGGATGCATGCCGCAGATCCCCATAACCCATACAGCCCCCCTGCACTTCCCCCCAGCCTAACTCCCCCAGCTCCCCGGCAGCCCCCCCAAGCCCTGCACAGTCCAGCCCCAGCCAAACCCTCCAGCCTCAGCCTAATCCCCGCCCCAGCCTAACTTCCCCTCCACCCCCTCAGCCCCTCCAGCCTACACCCCCAGTTCCCCTGCAGCGCCCCATAAGCCCTCCATGGTCCAGCCCCAGCCTAACCCCCCAACCCCAACCCCAGCCAACCCCCCCCGCAGGTCCCCTGCAGCCCCAGCCTAACCCCCC
>QXTE01000156.1:918400-929451 GCA_003942145.1 Platysternon megacephalum
TCCCCCCCCCCCCATCAACAGCCTACTCCTCCCCCCGCTCCCCCGGCCCATGAAGCCCCCTGGCTCCAACCCCAGCCAACCCCCCCCGGCCCATGAAGCCCCCCGGCTCCGATCCCCGCGCCGCACTCACCCGATGCGGAACACCAGGGGCCCGGCCAGGGCCATGAGCACCTTGGCGAGGCAGTGGCGGAGGCGCCGCGCCGGCCGGCACCGGGCGAGGGAGGCGGCCCCCAGCCCACAGCAGGCGGCCAGGGCGGCCGCCAGCACCTGGAGCCGGGACAGGCAGCCGGACCGCGCCATGCTCCAGGGCGGCCCCGCCCCTCAAGCCGGCCCCGCCTCCGCCACCCGGGAGACCAGCGAACGCCGCCGGCCTCAGCCTTCGAACCACGCCCACTTCGAATGCGATGTATCCAGCGCCCGGCCCCGCCCATAGAACGCGGAGACACTCAACTCGGGGGGGGGAAGGGCTGCAGCGCCACCTTGTGGGCATTGGCTGTCATCGCCCGAGGGAAGCGGGGCCCTGAGCCCGGCCTGCTCCGAATTAATTGTGGATTGGTGGCAAGTTGCCATTGCAAATGATCATCACGATTCATTCACCTGCCTCTGCTTCCGGGCCCCTTCCGGGTCAGCGACTGTTCCAGCCCTCTTCCAAAACCCATCACTGTAGCCCCGCTGGGATCCGCTGATAACGGGTCCCTTGGCCTTCTTCAAACCACAGTCACTGCAAGACCCATCCGCCCCCTATAACTTCCCTGTCCCTGCTGGATAAGCCCATATCAACACAGCCTCGCCTCCAGGGACTTGTCTTTAATTGGAGCAACCTGCTGAGCTATCATCAGTTATTAATTAGCAATACCATGGCCAGTGGTTAATGAATGCAGACCGTGTATTTTGAATTAGCATTGTCACAAATCCTAATTAATTAACAAGCATTATTTGCTATTAATATCATTTCTGTTGCCTGGGAGTGCTGTGACTCCCAATGCAGCCAGGAAAGAGGCCTCCTTCAAACCCAGGCAGGGTAGCCCCCCTGCACAGCCCGCTCAGCCACCAGCCCTCTCCATCACCCTCTATGCATGGACCTTCTTCCTGACCGGGGACCGGAGCCTGCAAACACCTAGGCACATTAGTAAAGTCAGTGGGAGTCTATGTGGGCACCAAGGCTCTGCCTGCATGGAGCTGATTACAGGATCGGGGTCTTAGCGTGTGGAGTTTGCATTTTCAACTAGCTTTGAACGTGGACTTGCGTGCTCAGCCTGGTCACTCTAATAGAATCATCTTTAACTGAGGACTCTAATTCGCTCCTCCTAAATTGGCCTTGTCAGTTTCACGAGACAGAAACACTGAGGTTGCCGAGCGTGTGAGCGTTGTCACGAGAATGCAGATCCTTAACCAAAGCATTAAAATAGAGTTTATGAAACCGTGCCAACCCTTAGGCTTGGCCCGCTGCACAGCGCGAATTTCACCCCTTGTTCGCCAAAACTGACATCCCAGAGCAGGCTGTCGTTAGAACGAAGGGTTCCCAGTTTGACTCTATCAGCATTCGAGGCAGGCATGTAGTTAATTGGAATTGTTCACCCAACCAGAGCCCCACCCTCCACTGGCGGGGTGAATGGTATGTCCCACTGGTGGGGTGAATGGTATGTCCAGGTGTTAGAAAGAAGGCTACGGTCCACAAAGTCAGAACAGCGCACTCGGAAACCAATTTTATTTTAAGGGACTGTCCCTCAATTCATGTATTTGTCCCTTAGGGTGACCATCTGCCCCTCAGTTTAGGGGACGTCCCTTGACCATTTTAAAAATCACAATATATCGTGTGCTAATTGCACTATGTAACCCCGAGCCAGCAAAGGATGAACAATCAGCTAGTTAGGTGACCTGTAAGCAATCCTTAAGGACATATCACAGGGGTAGGCAACCTATGGCACGGGTGCCGAAGGCGGCACATGAGCTGATTTTCAGTGGCACTCTCACTGCCCAGGTCCTGGCCACCAGTCCGGGGGGCTCTGCATTTTAATTTAATTTTAAGTGAAGCTTCTTAAACATTTTAAAAACCTTATTTACTTTACATACAACAATAGTTTAGTTATATATTATAGACTTATAGAAAGAGACCTTCTAAAAACGTTCAAATGTATGACTGGCACGCGAAACCTTAAATTGGAGTGAATAAATGAAGACTCGGCACCTGACTTCTGAAAGGTTGCCGACCCCTGACATATCAGAAGGGTATTGCATTGGTAAACAGGGCCAGTCCTTGGATAGTTATCAAAGCCATAACAACGAGGAGTCCTTGTGGCACCTTAGAGACTAACACATTTATTTGGGCATAAGCTTTCGTGGGCTAGAGCCCACTTCATCAGGTGCATGGAGTGGAAGATACAGGAGCAGGTATAAATACATGAAAAGATGTGATTTGCTTTGAGACCCTTGAGGAATTCCTCAGCTCTCGTCCCCTTACGCCCCTACTCTACTTGCACTACATTGATGACATCTTCATCATCGGGACCCATGGGACAGAAGCCCTTGAGGAATTCCACCATGATTTCAACAATTTCCATCCCACCATCAACCTCAGCCTGGACCAGTCCACACAAGAGATCCACTTCCTGGACACTACAGTGCTAATAAGCAATGGTCACATAAACACCACCCTATACCGGAAACCTACTGACCGCTATACTTACCTACATGCCTCCAGCTTTCATCCAGACCACATCACACGATCCATTGTCTACAGCCAAGCTCTAAGATACAATCGCATTTGCTCTGATCCCTCAGACAGAGACAAACACCTACAGGATCTCTATCAAGCATTCTTACAACTACAGTACCCACCTGGTGAAGTGAAGAAACAGATTGACAGAGCCAAAAGAATACCCAGAAGTCACCTACTACAGGACAGGCCCAACAAAGAAAGTAACAGAACGCCACTAGCCGTCACCTACAGCCCCCAACTAAAACCTCTCCAGCGCATCATCAAGGATCTACAACCTGTCACGTTCTTGATTTGAACTGGGACCGTATAGAACATGGTTGCAACCAAAGTCCTGTAGTGGCACCAAATCTTGTATAAAGGTGGTCAAATGAGGTTATGGTTGGCTGGTTATGATTATGTGGTCTATATGTGTGTATCAATTTTGTAGTTGAAGTTATGAATATTGGCTCTATACTGTCTGTATTTCAAACTTATCCTGTGCTTCTGGGAGACATCCCAGACAAGTTGGTGTTAGCTCTGCCTAGCCTGCTTGATGGCCCATTAATATCTAATATATGGCGATATACCTATCTCATAGAGCTGGAAGAGACCCCGAAGGGTCATCGAGTCCAGCCCCCTGCCTTCACTAGCAGGACGAATTTTTGCCCCAAATCCCTAAGTAGCCCCCTCAAGGATTGAACTCACAACCCTGGGTTTAGCAGGCCAATGCTCAAACCACTGAGCTATCCCTCCTCCTAAGGACCATCAGCTACAATTGACCCATTGAGAGAAGGCAGATGCGCCTTGTAACTCAGGAAAGTATGCAGGAACTGGCCCATGTGACTCCAGACTCCATTTGGCTGTAATTTTCCACAGTAAGAACAAAGAGGTGTTCTTACACCTGGAAAAGACTATAAAAGGCTGATGCCTCATCTCCATCTGGTCTTCAGTCCTGCTTCTTACTTCTGAGGAACCTTGCTGGAAACTGAAGCTCTGAACAAAGGACTGAATGACCCATCCCAGCTGGGGATGTTCCAGAGACTTGATTTGAACCTGCAGTTTATTCTATCATTGCTACAAGCCTGAACCAAGAACTTTGCCAATTACTGTATGTAATTGATTCCATTTAACCAATTCTAGCTCTCATCTGTATCTTTTTCCTTTTATGAATAAACCTTTAGATTTTAGATTCTAAAGGGTTGGCAACACACAAACACACACACACACACAGCAAATGCCAGGGGTGAGTGTGTAAATAACCAAGATTGCCTCCATGAAATACCCGAGTTTCATCAATTTCACCTCCTCATTGGAACAACCTGCAACACCTCAAATTTGGCTAGCCACTCGGGTCAAAAGCAGTAAGAGCAGCAAAGCGCTCTGGAGTTATTGGTAACTAGCCATTTGTTCTAGACACAAACTAATACACAAGCCCAAGCAATAGAAACACAGTAGGCTCATCTCTCCCACGGACAATCTGTGTTCTCTCGTCCCTGGGAGAGTTTCCAGCGGAGAATACAAGCAGCAAGACCCACCAGGGGCAATCGCCTCTGGGGAGCTGGAAGAGAAGCTGGTTGAACCCACCTCCAAAAAATCAATACGTCGTACAGAAACCAGCGTTCCCGTGGGAAGATGAATTCCAGAAGTAACAGGTCTTCCTACAGCCGTACACAGAGAGATTCCTTAATTGAATAACTTCCAGGCAAAATAACTGGGCTAGAGAAGCTAAGGTGATTTACAAAAACAAGGAGTCCGGTGGCACCTTAAAGACTAACAGATTTATTTGGGCATAAGGTGATTTAGCCCCTCTGGCCAAGTCCAGTGGAAACAGGAACATAAGCCCATTCTTCTACCCCCGACTCCTGCCGGGCCCACCCTTCCTCGGCAGGTCTGTAGCCCCTCTCTGGGGCCCAGCTTCCCGTCCTTTCTTCCTCGCATGGACAGGGGTTGCTGTACCAAAGGGGGCGGCATAGGGAGAACCAGCATCTGCCCTCCACATGTCCCCAGTCCTGGGACTCTAAACAATTGGACTGTGCCTCAGAAGGCAAACTGCCTTCTCATCTTCTCGGGGCCTCTCCCATGAGCCCGGCTTGGGCCTCCTCACTGGCCCTTTCCTGGCTGTTCTTCACCCACCCATCGTCCCGGTGACCACAGGTGGCCCTTAGATCTCCCAGCAGGCCTGGTTCTTAGTCACCTGCTCCCCCATCACCTGGCCCTGGTCTCCAGCTGGGCCAGGTGAGGGTGAGGCAGNGACTAACAGATTTATTTGGGCATAAGGTGATTTAGCCCCTCTGGCCAAGTCCAGTGGAAACAGGAACATAAGCCCATTCTTCTACCCCCGACTCCTGCCGGGCCCACCCTTCCTCGGCAGGTCTGTAGCCCCTCTCTGGGGCCCAGCTTCCCGTCCTTTCTTCCTCGCATGGACAGGGGTTGCTGTACCAAAGGGGGCGGCATAGGGAGAACCAGCATCTGCCCTCCACATGTCCCCAGTCCTGGGACTCTAAACAATTGGACTGTGCCTCAGAAGGCAAACTGCCTTCTCATCTTCTCGGGGCCTCTCCCATGAGCCCGGCTTGGGCCTCCTCACTGGCCCTTTCCTGGCTGTTCTTCACCCACCCATCGTCCCGGTGACCACAGGCGGCCCTTAGATCTCCCAGCAGGCCTGGTTCTTAGTCACCTGCTCCCCCATCACCTGGCCCTGGTCTCCAGCTGGGGCACTGAGGCTGAGGGCCAACCCGCTCACCCGGGGACGTGGTCCTTGTGCGGCGCAGAGACCAGGCCACAGCCCAGGGCGATTTATGGCCTTGAGGGATGAGCCCGCAATCTCCCCAGCTTTAGCGCAGGCGCTGACCCCGTTTCGATTCGGCCCCGTCACCATTTCCTCGCAGGTTTTGATCCATTTTGTTTAAAACAAAAGTCTCTCCCGGCCGTTCCCCATTCGTTACTATGGAAACGATGATGTCACAGGCTCGGGAGGCGACTCCAGGTTGGGTAGAGAGAAATAAACCCGCACTTTACGGGGTGGGTTGAAACGGATCGGGTCCGTGAAATGCTGACGTTTCTGTGCTGTTTTCCCAGGGATGTAGAGGGTTCAGATACCACGGTGATGGGCATGGGACAGACAGACATGTCCATTTTGGGACCCAAACAGACTAGCAGTGTCCCTATAACATAGGATTAGGAACAATCCATTCATGGACCCCTCACCTCTAGGGGGCCCCCTCATGCCGGGACAGGGCATTGCAGAGGATTTCGCTTCTCATTACCCGACACCCCCCCGCCCCTATCCCCTGTTGGCCCCCTTCCTTGGCCCCGATGACCAGTCCCAGCTGGTGTCTTCTCCTGACCCCTGCTCTGAGTTTTCTGTGGCTTGGCCCTCTGGCCAAGTCACGTAACAGTTCATCCCCCGCTTCCAGGGTAGCAAAGTCCAAGTTGAGATATACAAAAGGTCCTTCACCCCTCCTGGGCTTCTCTGCTTTCCTCATCCTTCTCAGAGTGCTGATTCCCCGGGCTTTTCCCTGCTGGGAGTCCAAATACCCACACATGCTGGGCTTCCAGCCCCTCCTGGGCTTCTCTGAAGTCCTTTGCCCCTTCTCCTAGCCCCTGCAGAGCATCTCTTATCTTGCTTCTTCCCCGGCAGGATTCCCCGACCTTCCCTTTGCCAGGGACTCCAGCAGGGAATCCTCTAGCTCCCTGCAGGCCCTGGTTCAGGGATCCCCTGCAGGACTCAGTGGGGCTTCCTCGAGCTCGTCCCAGAGGACAACTCCCCTTGTTTTCCTCTCCAGCGTCTTCCCTCCGCTCCTGAGGTCCCAGCTCTGCTTCCATAACGCTCTCCCTGCTTCACCACCGCAACTGGGGGCTGTCTTTCTAATTAAGCTCCATTACATCCAGCTGGGATCACTAATTAGCCCAGCTTATCGGTGAGGCTGAGGGACAGCTCAGTCAAGTCCCGCTTGCCTCCAAGGGCCAGCCAGCCTGGGCCATTTCCTTTGTCATTTCTACTGGGCAACTCTCCTTCTCCAACCCCCGTGGCAGGATGTCACCTCTGTTCAGAGTATAGACACATGGGTCTTCCTAGGCTACCTGGGCTCTCAGGCTGAGTTTCTGCAGTTGCGTTGACCAGGAGAAAATGCCTATGGGAAGCTCAAAACATCAGGGAAAAATCCATGGCGGGCAGGGCTAAGGACAATCAAAGGGAGTTTTTTTAAAGTCTGAACAAAAGACATCCTAGCAATGGCACAGGCCCATTACTCGATGGAGATGGCAAAACCATTACTAATGATGCAGAAAAGGCAGAAGTGTGCAATAAATACTTTTTCTCTGTATTTGGAAAGAAGCAGGATGATGTGCTCCTATCAGGAGGAGGGTAAAGTATTTTACAGTCCTTTCGTAATTAAAGAGGATGTTAGACAGCCTCTACTAGGGATAAGCATTTTTAAATGAGCAGGCCCAGGTAACTTGCACCCAAGAGTCCTAAAAGAACTGGCCGAGGAGAACTCTGGCCCATTGATGTTAATTTTTAATAAATCTTGGAATACCAGGGAAATTCCAGAGGACTAGAATGAGTGCTAATGTAGTGCCCATATTAAAAAAGGGCAAGCAGGATGACCCAAGTAATTATAGGCTCATTAGCCTGATATCAATCCTGGGCAAAATAATGGAAAAGCTGATATGGGAGTGTGACAGGGCTCCCACTCAGCACACTAGCGCCTCCTGCTGGTCATCTTGGGGCTCAGCTCTACAGGTCGGCACGCCCACTCCTGGTGGTTTCTTGCCTGCCACCACTTCTGCTCTGGGACCCACGTCACTCCTAGGACGGCGGCATCCTCTTCATGCCACAGTCCGTGCTCTCCTCTTCCAGGGGCTAGTACTGGAGTCCAACCGTTCAACCACTTCCTCAGTGGCAAGTGCAGGGGAAGGGCGAGGATCTGGGCCCACCCACTACTCTGGGTCTTGGCCCAGGGACCCTGTAGATGGCAGCCATGTGCTGCATCCCCTTCAACCTCTCAGTACATTTCCCTGGACCACTTCCTTGCTGCCCTAGCACCTTCTTAGCCCTTACCTCAGGGCCTCAGCATGCCCATCCTAGCAGCCAGCCAAGAGCTCCCTCTCACTCCCTTATTCCTGCCCAGCACTGCTCTGCTCTGTCCAGGGCAGGCAGGCATCCAGTCCTCCCTCCTTGAGCTCCAGAGAGCTACTGACTCTGCTGCTCTCCCCTGCACCTCTTCTTATATGGGCCTACAAGGTTCTGATTGGCTGCTCCTCACAGCCCCGCCTCCTATTGGCTGCTTTTTGTGCAGCAACCCTAAGGCTCTATTAACCTCTCACAGGCCAGTGTGGGGCAAATGCCCCGTCATAGGGAGTCAATAAAGAAATAATATAATTAATGGCAGCCAAGATGGTTATAGAGAAAATAGGTCTTGTCACACAAACCTGATTTCATTTTTGATGAGGTTATACATTTGGTTGATAAAGATATAATATATAATGTATAGCTCGGTCTAATAAACTTAGACTTTTGCATGGCATTTGACTTAATACCACAGGACATTCTGATTAAAAAATTAGCACCATACACTATCAAGAGCGCATGTTAAATGGAGTAAGAACGGGCTGAGTGGCAGATTTCCAAAAGTAGTTGTCAACGGGGGAGGGGATCATCCCTGAATGGGGGCGTTTCTCGAGGGGTTCTGAAGGGCTCAGGACTTGCTCTGATGCTACTCCTCGTTTCCATCACTGATCTGGAAGTAAACAGAACATCTGCAGATAACAAACGACTGATAAGTAAAGATGAGGCCAGGGCAGTCCTACCGAGCCATCTGGATCACTTGGCAAACAACGTGAGTTTTAGTACAGACAAAGGCATAGTTATAGACCTAGGAACAAGGAATACAGGCCAGAGCGGGGGGACTCGACCCTGCAAAGCAGTGACGCCGAAAAGGACTCCTGGGTAGTCGTGGCCAATCAGCTGAACATAAGCTCCGGTGCGACGCTGTGGCATAAAGTGCTAATGTGATCCTGGGTTGTACAAAGAGGGGAGTAGTGAATAGGATCAGAGAGGTGATTGTAGAGAATCTACATGCAATGCTGGCGAGACAGATACTGGAGTATTGCATACGGTTCTGGTGCCCGCTGCGGCATTACGCCCCATGTTCTTCACAGTAATATTATTACATGATTATGGCGTAACTATGAGGTATTTTGTGCAAGCTAAGGCGTGTGAGAGATCATTGAAAAGAGAATGATTTACTGAATATGATTATCCTATTTGTATGGATGTATCATTTTGGTATCTGACGTTACATTGTCTATGCATCTATTACAAATGTGTTTACACCCGGCGAACGCCCACTAGGCAGGATGCAATCAGTCGAGATGGCTGGCTGGGAAGGGCCATTAGGGAAAACAATCGGTTTTCGAAGATGCTAATCTCCCACTGAGGAGCCTTCCTGGGGACATTACAAACAGCCTCTGTCTCATGGCTGCTACGGCCCTACAGAGGCAGCATAGAATACCCGTGTTTTTCCACTGAAAGGCGTGGGAACTAAAGTTGGAGACAAAGGATTCCCACCATATGCAAAAGCTATATAAGGCAGGGGAGTGACATCATCGTGGTTCTTCACTGACTCCCCGCCCAAAGGAGACTCCTGGAAACACAAGGACTGAACGGGGTGCAGGGGAAGGGCTGAACCCAGGCGAGAGGGGTGCAGCTTGCCCTCGAGAACCTCTGCAAACTGCCTACACCAAAAATTAGGGGTGAGAATTTGCTACTCGTATCCAATTTCTTTAGTATATTAAGCTTAGATTGTGGTTTTGTTTAGTTGCTCGGTAAGCTGCTTGGGTCTGTTTGCTGTCCCTTATAATCACGTCACAGCTATCTTTTGCAGTGACTACATTTATTTTTGCTTTCTCTAAAACCAGTGTGTGCAGGAGTCGTGCCTGGGGGCAGAAAGCTGTATATTCCTCTCCACTTTGAGGGAGGGGCGCATTTCATGGGCTTACGGTGCACAGGTCCCTGTGCAGCACAAGATGGTATAATTTTGGGTTTACCCTTCAAAGGGGCGTGTGCACTTGAGTAACTGGGCAGTTCTTAGCTGAGCCTTCCCATGCAGAGCTGAGCTGCAGCTGGGTGTGTCCCTACCTGGATGTGTGCTGGAGGGGGCTTGAGAGCCTGTCAGAGCAGTACCCTGTAAAGGGAGCCCGGGCTGGTGGGTCAGGCAGGCTCAGTGGTACCCCAGTTCCAAGGGGCACCCCAGGGGGAACCAGTCACACCCACATTTTTAAAAGGATGTTGGAAAAAAATGGTTCAATGGTTGGAAAAAATGCCTTACACTTAACCTTCCAGAGCTGAATGGGTTGCGTTGAACACGAAGATGACCGAGGGGTGACTTGATTACAGGTAGGCTGGGGAGGATTATATTTTTATCATTATACCTTGCTAAACGTCAGTTTCACCAGACACACAAACTGACACAATACTCGAAATTAACAGACAGGCAAAGTAAGAAAAATGCTACTTGGGACTTTTGAATTAGGCTGGTTACAAATGGACTAGTGCAGTGACTCTCAGCCTTTCCAGACGACTGTCCCCCTGTCAGGACTCTGATTTGTCTTGCGTACCCCAAGTTTCACCTCACTTAAAAACGACTTGCTTACAAAATCAGACATACGAATAGTGTGCGATGACACTTTTATCACTGAACAATGGCTGACTCTCTCATTTTTACCACGCAATTATAAAAGAAATTGATTGGAATATAAATATTGTACTTACATTTCAGTGCATGGTATCTAGAGCAGTATAAACAAGTCATTGTATGAAATTTTCATTTTTCGGACTTCACTAGTGTTTTTTATGTAAAACTAGACAAATATCTAGATGAGTTGATGTACTGCCTGGAAGACCTCTGCGTACCCCCTAGGGGTACGTGTACCCCTGGTTGAGAACCACTGGCCTAGTGAGTGACTAGCAGAAACAGGTACGATTTGATGATTTAAGGATATTTACTTTGTATATTTTGACAGGTGATGACAATTTGTGTTTGAACGGTTTATAGAGCTTTAACTTTTTGAATTTCAACATTTGCCATCATTAAATAGTTGTCTGACGCCCCCAGTTTCCTGCAGCTTTCAACATTTAAACTGATAAAAATCTAAAAAAAACAAGTCTACAAATAAATATTGGTATTGTGTCAAACTGATAAAAAACTAAAAATTGAATTCTGCCAAGCCCAATTGTGGTGGCTCAGTATCGTCCTGGGGAGAAAATACTGGTTACTAAAGGACTCTTCAATCTAGCAGAGAAAAGGCGGAACAAGAACAATGGGTTGATGTTAAAGCCAGACAAATTCAG
>QXTE01000156.1:929481-958671 GCA_003942145.1 Platysternon megacephalum
GGCTGGTGGGTCAGGCAGGCTCAGTGGTACCCCAGTTCCAAGGGGCACCCCAGGGGGAACCAGTCACACCCACATTTTTAAAAGGATGTTGGAAAAAAATGGTTCAATGGTTGGAAAAAATGCCTTACACTTAACCTTCCAGAGCTGAATGGGTTGCGTTGAACACGAAGATGACCGAGGGGTGACTTGATTACAGGTAGGCTGGGGAGGATTATATTTTTATCATTATACCTTGCTAAACGTCAGTTTCACCAGACACACAAACTGACACAATACTCGAAATTAACAGACAGGCAAAGTAAGAAAAATGCTACTTGGGACTTTTGAATTAGGCTGGTTACAAATGGACTAGTGCAGTGACTCTCAGCCTTTCCAGACGACTGTCCCCCTGTCAGGACTCTGATTTGTCTTGCGTACCCCAAGTTTCACCTCACTTAAAAACGACTTGCTTACAAAATCAGACATACGAATAGTGTGCGATGACACTTTTATCACTGAACAATGGCTGACTCTCTCATTTTTACCACGCAATTATAAAAGAAATTGATTGGAATATAAATATTGTACTTACATTTCAGTGCATGGTATCTAGAGCAGTATAAACAAGTCATTGTATGAAATTTTCATTTTTCGGACTTCACTAGTGTTTTTTATGTAAAACTAGACAAATATCTAGATGAGTTGATGTACTGCCTGGAAGACCTCTGCGTACCCCCTAGGGGTACGTGTACCCCTGGTTGAGAACCACTGGCCTAGTGAGTGACTAGCAGAAACAGGTACGATTTGATGATTTAAGGATATTTACTTTGTATATTTTGACAGGTGATGACAATTTGTGTTTGAACGGTTTATAGAGCTTTAACTTTTTGAATTTCAACATTTGCCATCATTAAATAGTTGTCTGACGCCCCCAGTTTCCTGCAGCTTTCAACATTTAAACTGATAAAAATCTAAAAAAAACAAGTCTACAAATAAATATTGGTATTGTGTCAAACTGATAAAAAACTAAAAATTGAATTCTGCCAAGCCCAATTGTGGTGGCTCAGTATCGTCCTGGGGAGAAAATACTGGTTACTAAAGGACTCTTCAATCTAGCAGAGAAAAGGCGGAACAAGAACAATGGGTTGATGTTAAAGCCAGACAAATTCAGCTTAGAAAGACGGCACAACTTTTTAACACTGAGGGGGATTGGAACAAACTCCCATGGGAAGTGGTGGATTCCCCATCTCTTGGGAGTCTTCAGCTCAGAACGGGATGCCTCTCTGGAAGAAATGTTTTGGACAAACCTAAATTAAGTAGATTACGGCATCAAACTGTCCGCACCCCACTTAGCACCACTCCGGGACCAATCACCACTGGGTAACACACCCTTAGTCCAACCATTCATGCATGTGCCATTGTTGGGTTTCCCACGGTAGCTCTGCCTCTCCCCTTGACCAATCAGCAGGGCTGTATGGAGATCTGGCCCAGAGCACTTCCTCACTGAGTCTGGGAGGACGATGGATCCGGTTACCATCCCTGAAAGTCGTGTGGCGAGAGATGGTCAGAGTGCCCAGCGTGGCCCTGCAGGGGATGCTGGGTTATGTCGGTGAGGCTCTGGCACAGGGAATCCGGCTCGGATAGCACAGCGGGTTGGTGATCTGGGTTAAAATAAAGTCCAGCTCTACAGTGCCCGAATGTTATTACGGTGGCTGCATGAGATCGCGGGTTTTAGTCCTTTTGCTAGTTGGCAGCTGTCTACATCCTACCCCAAATCCACATCACTGCAGCTGGGCCTCCTTGTTGTCAGCAGGGCAGGGATGGGTTTTTTTTGGGGGGGGGGGGGAGCAGAGAGGGTTTTGCTTACGCTGCCCCTATCGTCTCTGGTTGTGCAAGGAGGGTTCAGGTCCCAGGGGGACACGCCCACCTCTTTCCCCTGCACCACGGTCACTGTCATCGATGAATAAGAATCAAAAGACCCTGGATGCTTGAAAAACTAAAGTTTCGCTTTATTGAGTGCAACTTGTCTGTGTTCTTTGGTGCCGGGAGCCGACCGCGCTGCTCCCACCGGTTGCAGCATTCGAATATAATACAGCGTATGCTAGACAGCCATCCCCTCCCGGCCCCTGCTGCATGGACTGGGGACCTCTCCGAACCCGGCTGGCGGTTTGCGGAGCGTCTCTAGGTCTGTCCCCGTTGAGCCAATCCACTAACCTCTGCAGCGCATCCGACAGCCCTTTGCATAGCAAAGCTAACCCCAGCCGGCCAACGCCCCCGCCCTCAGCCAGGCCAGAGCTGGGCTCTGCTCATCCGCAGCTCTGCCTCCAAGGCCGGCATCCAGAACAGGCTCTTCTCCCTGCCTGGATCTGACGAGGGCTGCCCGTGAAAGGGGCGACTCCCTGCCATGTGCTCGGCTGACCTCAAATCATCGGCCGGGAACATCGGGATTTAAGGCACTGAGTGAACAAGGCTGGCCCAAGCCGCTAGCGTCGTGGAAGGAGCACAAAGGGTTAACGCTGGCTGCACCCCCCGTTCCCCTGCCCTTTAGGCCGTTCGCCTGGGGATTCTGATCCAGCCGCCCAGCTCTGAGCCTGCTCTTCCCATGAGGAGCTGGGAACCGGCTCTGGGTTCAGCTGCTGCCCCCCCACCCCCTTCACCAGCACTGCCCCGGGGGAGCCAGAGTGCTCCAACGCAGCGTTTCTGCCCCATCCTGCCCCCACTTAAAGCATCTGTTCCAGCCTCTAGAATTAGGGGTGGTGACTTACAATGCTGCCTGAGGCCCCTTCCTGCAGCCCCAGTTCGGTTTCCTTCTGCAATAAGCGAATCTCTTACTAGAGAGCACGAGCAATATACACAGCACGTTTCTTTGCAATTCCCCTTGTGCCGTTCGCCTCCCCCCCGGTCAAACAATGTTATTTCAAGGCCCTTTGGCTTTCCGGACTGGTCAAATATACAACAAAACAGTGCTGTAAAAAGCCCTTTGCTTAACCAAGGATAAAATACATTGAATTAGAAAGAACAGAAACCTGTCAAGAGCCAGCCTGGGTCTCTGCTGTGTCCACGCCACAGGCTGTAGCTAAGGAGATTAAAAAAAACACTTAACATAAGGCTGGTTTAAGGCACGTAACAAACGAGAGACCAAAGCAGCATTGTTAACCCCGAAGAGTTTTGTTGCACTGTAAAAAACTCACTCTCAGACACTGGGTAAAACCTGTGCTGGGCAAACACTGATGTCTAGGACACGTATAAAAAATTTCCCCTCCCCCCCTTTAAAAATCAGATCCGTGCACTAATCGCAGCCCCCCCTGCTCCTCCCCACTGGAGGGCGCTCTGCAGGCCAGAAGGAGCGTGCACACCGGGGTTTGGATCGGAGCGAGGACCGAGCCCGTCCTTCTGCTCTCCTTTGAGTGGGTTTGGATTTGATGAAGATGCTCCAGGGGAGGGGAAAATTAGGCGGAGGGGCAGCATCTCACCTGGGTCCGAACAGCAGCTGGGGCTGACATGTCTCAAGCCTGACCTCAGGCAGCCCCAGTTAACTCAAACCACCCAGCAAGTTATTTCGGAGTAATACTGCTCACCAGGCCTGGGGTGGGCTAGGTCAGGCTTACGTTAAGGTGAGAGACGGAAGCCTCCACCTGCCTGCTCTCTACCACAAGAGAAGTGAATTCACTTCTCCTTGGCGTGGACGATCTGTCTCACCGCTCCACATGTGGAGCGTGATGTCCAGAAATACCCTCTCTCAGCTATTTCTGGGGGGAATAGGAGGTGCCCCCTTGTCTGAGCGGCTAGTGCTGGCAGAGGGACTGTGTTTGTGGGTCTGGGGGCAGGTGCCTTGCCCGGCACCGAGTACTGAGGGCTGCTCCGGGGATGAACTCGGTGTTTTGACACATCCCTGGGGGCACAGCGGGGAGCGAAGGAAGACGGGAGGCCGCGTGGGAGCCCAGAGGGCAGCGGAGCCATTAATGGGGCAGGCAGAAATCTGCCAGCGCTGGCTTCATTGCTGGGCAAAGCCTCGTTATTGGGCTTCTCCAGGGCACAGTCTCGCCCGCTACCCCTCTAGGCGCAGACTGTGGGAATCCCACGCTGGGCTCCCCGGGGAAGGAGGAAACCAGAGGCCATCGGCCGGGAGACACACGCCAGGGCAAGGAGGGAGAAAGGAACAGAAACAAAGGAAGGAAGCAAGGTGTCCCAGAGCGCTCCTCGGCCCCATGTCAGCCAGGAGCCCCGCTGGAGGCTCTATTTCCAGCCCAGGAACCGCAGCAGGAACAAGAAGATGTAGACGATGTCCACGTAGATCTCCAGGGCACCGAAGATGTACTCCTCGGGGCCGAGGGCGTACTGCTTGTTCCCTACCAGCAGCTGGGTGTCGTAGGCTAGGAACTGGGGAGACCAGAGACAGGGCAATGGGTCAGCCACGCCGCTAGGGATCCTCAGCCCCACGTGCCTGAGCCAGGAGCTGCCTCCATCCTCCCGGCCACCCACCCCAGGAACGCGTCCGACGCAGCAGCCCACATAGGAGGCTCCCAGCTCAGTCGGGACAGGGCGAGCGACGTTACTCACCAGGGTGAAGGCGATCGCAACCACGGCCGCAAACACCATGTGGACCAACTGAATCTGCAGAAAGAGGGGAGGAATGTATCACGTTGCTCCGAGCAGGTGTACAGAGCCCAGAGGCGGCTGCAGGGTGCAGACGAGCAAGGCGACCCACCAGTCCGGGGCTGGAGAAAAAACTATCCAGAACCCAGAGCATATTCCCCAGAGATTCCTTCGCCCGCCCCCAAAATGCAGCCACCTCTGGGGAGGAGCATGCCAGCTGTTGGCTAACGTCCTACCTATTGCAAAACATACCAGGGGATTATTTTTTTAGAGTCTACAGGATGTCAGGACTCTTGGGTTTGCATATCGTCTGAAAGAGCAACTCCAGCAACGCTGCACCCCCTTGCACAACTCGGGGGCTCTAGGGTCAGCACCAACGCAGAGGGGAGAGCACCCTCTACTGAGTCACCCACACTTCAATCTGATGCAGCCGGGGGTTTCTGAGAAGTCTCCCATCCAAGCATCAACCAGGCGTAATCCTACTCAGCACATGAAAGATGGCAAGTTGCTAGCCACGTCTCACTTGTTTGAGCTCAAGGAGGTACAGCTGCAGGATCTGATTTTAGCCGCCCACCCCTCCCAAATACCATGTCTTCAGCACAGCTGCCTTTTAAGGTGGACCAAGTCTCCCAGGCAATACTTCCGCTGTCAACAAAACACCCGCCGAAATCCCTGGCTGAGCATGAGCTGTAGTGGAGTACAGTTGGCTCAGTGACAGAGATTTGCTTTCCTGTAAGATGCTGAAGTGGGATCCGCTTGAGAGACAAAGTTTTGGTAACTTCATTCACCCGCTGCCCAGAACCTGATGTGATCAGGGATGAAATCTCCCTGCTGATTACATTCCGATTTGCCATCATTAGGTTTCAGAATTAACATCTCCCCTGTGTAAATGAGACAGGTCACCCATCTGTCAGGGCTATTGCTTCAGGCTCTCTGCATACTCAGGCAGGTCACATGTGCCATGCTAGAAACATTGTGCTTAAGTTCTGCAGATATGGATGGGGTCTGCAGAGGGCAGCATTGGTATCACGTCCTAGTCTGTCCCTGAATAGGTTTCCCCAAGTCCCCATGTTACAAAGAGCAGCCACTACTCACATATTTGTAGTAGAGGACGATGGCAGTGACTATCGATGTCAGAAGGACAACCATCCCCAGCACACAGAACAGCCCGGTACACGATGTGAAATCCACCTGCCAGCGGGAGGGAGATAAGTCACCGTGAGACCCACAGAACACAGTGGAACACAACCATCCCGCTGCACCAGGATGGACTAACTTAAATCAAAGCCATGTCCATCACCGATTTTAACCATGATTTAAATCAACAAGCGGGAAACCTTGATTTAAATCATTGATTGTAATTGTGATGCGCATTTGTACGTTGTCGTTACTGTCCTAAAGACAATAGCTCATTGGTTGGCAACCATTAAAACAGGTAGACTTGCAACTAAATAGAACCTTTACACTAAATTTGGTGCTTCTCTTTGCTAAGCAGGAGGAGACACTAAATCTATACACATCTATTTAAGCAGTTACGTAGCGTAACTTTTTACCAGATGATGATTAAGTTGTGATTTGCATCAAGCTCTGTTTGGATGGAAATTCAAACAATAAAAATATAGAAAAACAGTTATTTTTTGTCATTAAATAAAACTACCTTAAAAAAAAAAGTTGATCAAAGCATGTTTTGCATTCAAAACTAACTGATTTCTTAAACAAAGGAAGTACTGTCTGTAGTTAGTGAACTGAACTGATTGTTTCTAGTCACGGTGTCCTTCAAGATTGTAGAACTAGTAGATCTCATCCTCTCATACCTGGGTTTTTATTCAGAGATTAGAAGAGGAAAATGAACTTTCCTGCTTTTTCACTGCCCCCAATTGATTCTTAACTTTGAATGAACCGAACTAGTTGAATAAACTGAAATGGAGAACATGATCTGTCTATACCTGCAGAGGAGGCTACTGCTGTCAAAAGCTGGGTTAGCCCTTCAACAAACTCTAGTTTAGCCAGTGACTTCCTCCAGCTCAGTGGTGTGACGTTCTTTAAAACTTGGCAGGAAACAGGGGCTGCTTAATATTACTTTTTTGCATTTAATTTAAATGGTTTTAATAGATTAGAATAAGTTTAGGTCTTAAATTGCCAATTTCAAATTTAATTTTAAATACATGTTTATTTTTTTAAAAATAGACCTGTATTTAATTTTAAATTTAAAAAATTGTGTTTAATTAAAAAAAAAAACCCCACCATAGATTTTTTTATCTTCCCTGTGCCGCACTGGGCTTCCCCTGCAGGAGGCGCCATCTGCTCCCCATGTCAGCACGGATCGGCTGCATTGGCTCTTCTCCGAGGGTGGGTGGTACGGGACGGATGTTACGCGGCAGCCTGGGTAGCGAGGGTCAGCAGCACGCAGGGCAAGGCGCTGCCCAGCTGGGATGCAGCTAGTGGGAGCCGCACTGGGAATGGCCACCCGGCCGGAGGGGACACCCCAAAGCGCTGGCACGGGAGGGTCACTGACCCAGCTCTCTCTGGGCTGCTGCAAGAGATCCAGGTTCGGTTCCTGCTCCGTCAGTCCCAGAGCTGGGCACAGGCAGCGGGGATCCCTTAGGGGAAGGGGCTCTCCGCTCCAGCACCCCACTCTGCATGAGGCAGCGTCTGCCTCGTACCCTGTCCCAACCTATGTCGCGGGGCCCTCAGGAGGGGAAATCCCCTGACTCCCCCCGTCCCTGCTGCCCCGGACGGGCAGGGAGCCCATCGAGCCTTACCTTGGTCTGGAAGCAGAAGACGGTGACAATTATGGCCACTTTGGCAGTGATCACCATGGCGATCAGGACAGCCGTGGTGTCATACATGCTGCACACAAAGGGTTAAAGGGGTGGGGGGTTAGTTTAAAAGCCATTCGATGATTTCCCACTTCACCCTCTGCATGCAAATGGGAGCCAAGAACCGGGACTCACTTCCCGGCAGCGCGATCCCGTGGGCTCGGGGGCGGCGCTCGGCGGCCTATAGAAAAGCCATCACAGGCAGCCTGCGGTTCTGCGACTCGCCCCCAGGAGGCGCCTGGTTGAGTCCAGGTTCCAGGGCGACTCCTTCAAGCTGAGCTAAGCCAGGGGATCCCCTAAATTAGAACCAGGGTGGGGCTGGTTTTCCTCTCCGTCCGAGCCCACCTCCCCCGCAGGGCGAGCGACCCCGACACGGCACGGCCTGCAACCGACACCGGACGGCTCTATTCTCCCTGTCTACACTGAAAAAGACATTCCCAAATACACCCACCTTGTCTCTCTAATTACCAGATAGAGTCAGCAGAAGGGGGAGAGGCCCAGGAGACATATTTAGTTTGCCCCAGTTTCAGCAGCCCTAGGCGTTGGCAATGACACGGCCAAGCAGATTGGTGGTGATGGCTCAGCCCGGCCGTGCCCCGCTACGGCGACAGACCCTCCCGCTATTCTAGGGACCCGCCCAAGATCTGAGATGACCAGCGCGAGTTGCTGATTGTCAAAAGGGGAATTAAAAAGCTTTCCCCTCCCCCTCCTTTAAAACGATTCCAAATCCTAGCTTGGCTCTCCGTGCAAAGACGTGATCGATGGCTTCACACAAAATCTTTCCCCGTTATCTGCCAAGCCCCCCGCGAGAGGATCTGCTACCGAGAGTCAGCGATGTAGCTACTACGGGACGGGGGACATTTGGTGGCGGAGAAGGCAGGAAGTATGAGAAACGTCAGCCTGGAAGGGACCTTGAGAGGTCATCTAGTCCATCTCTGCGCTGAGGCAGGACCAAGTAAACCCAAACCATCCCTGACAGGTGTTTGTCCGACCTGTTCCTAAAACCTCCAATGACGGGGATCTCCCCGCCTCCTTAGGCCACCTGTCCCAGGGCTTAACTAGCCTTCCTTAGAGGTGTTTAAGGTCAGGCTTGACAAAAGCCCTGGCTGGGAGGATTTAGTTGGGGATTGGTCCTGCTTTGAGCAGCGGGTTCGACTAGATACCTCCTGAGGTCCCTTCCAGCCCGGATATTCTATGATTCAAGTTGGAAAGCTTTTCCTAATCTCTCACCTAAATCTGCAGATTAAGTAGATTCCTTCTTATCCTACTCTCCGTGGACGTGAAGAATTGATCACTGTTCTCTTTAGAACAGCCCTTAACATAGGTGAAGACTTATGCCCTGCCGCAGCCTTCTCTTCTCCAGACTGAACATGCCCAATTCCCTCAACTTTTCCTCAGAGGTCAGGTTTTCTAAACCTCTTATTTTTGTTGCTCTCCTCTGGACTGTCTCCTGTTTGTTCACACCTTTCTTAAAGTGCCTACCAAGTGCCGAGCAGAGCGGGCCAATGACCTCCCGGGTCGTACATACGACACTCCCGTTAATACGCCCCAGAACGAGTTTTGCCTTTTCCACGTCATAATGACTCTTTGAATTTGTGATCCACTAGAACTCCCAGATCCTTTTCAGCAGCGCGACTGTCTAGCCCGTTATTCCCCAGTTTGTGTTTGTGCATTTGATTTTTCCTTTCTAAATGACAGAGCTTTACACTTGTCGTCACTGAAATTTCTCCGATTGAGTTCAGACCAATTTTTCAAGATCTTGAATTCTAATCCTGTCCTCCAAAGTGCTTACAACCCCTCCCAGCTTGGTGCCTCCTGCAAATTTTATAAGCTCTCTCCACTCCATCATCCAAGTGGTGAATGAAAATATTAACTAGCACTGGACCCAGGACAGCCCACAGCAGGATCCCACGCAATATGTCCTCCGAGTTTGACAGCAAACCATTGATCACAGAATCATAATGTTAGAAGGGACGCAAGGGTCATGTTTCGCCCTGCGAAAATGCAGGATTTGTTGCTTCTAACTCATCCAAGACAGATGACTATCCAGCCTCCTTTTGAAAACCTCCAGTGAAGGAGTTTCCACACCCTCCCTAGGCGTCTGTTCCACTGTCTGACTGTTCTTACACTGCTCTTTGAGGACAGTCTTTCAATCAATTGTGAACCCACCTTCTAGTAATTTCACCTAGACCACATTTCCCTTGTCTGCTTATGAGACTGTCACGCGGGACAGCATCAACAGTTTTACTAGAGTCCGGACATATCGCGCGTCTGCTGCTTCCCCCATCCACTAACCTAGTTACCCTGTCAAAGAACGAAATTAGGTTTGTTTTGCAATGATTTGTTCTTGACTAATTCATGCTCCTTATTACCCTATTAACCTCTAGGTGCTCACAGACTGATTATTCAATACCTCGAAAGAAAACTGGAACAAATTATTAATCTGACTAGTTTATAACTCCCTGGGTCCTCCTCCTTCCCCTTTGTGAAGATGGGTACAATGTTTGCCCTTCTCCAGTCCTCTGGGATCTCACCCATCCTCCAGGAGTTCTTGAATATAGTCATTAACAATGGTTCAGAGACTGCTTCAGCTAGTTCCTTCAGTATTCTAGGGCGAAAGTCATCAGGCCCTGCCAATTGAGTACACCAAGTATTTGTTTGACCGTTCTTTCACTATCCTGGCCCAAGATCCTGCCCCTGTGTTGTTAATATTAATTGTACTAAGCATCTGTTCACAGTTAATTGTTTTAGTGAAGACTGAAACAAAAAGACATTAAACCCCTCAGCCTTCTCTGGGTCATCTGTTCAGAGCTCTCCTTCCCTGCTAAGTAATGGACCTACACGTTCCTTCGTTTTCCTCTTCCTAGGTGTAACTCATTTTGTGCTGCAGCCTGTCTGATTTTGTCCCTACCTCCCTGTGCTGTTCTTTTGTACGTCTCCTTGGCAATTTGGCTTTGTTTCTACTTTTGGTGTGATTCCTTTTGGATTTTCAGGTCACTAGATGGAGCCAGACTGCTCTTTCACACATCTTCCTACCTTTCCTTCGCAGCGGGAGAGTTTGTTCTTGTGCCTTTAATAGAGTCTCTTTTTAGAAACTGCCAGCTCTCCTGAGCTCCCTTTCCTCTTAAATTTCCTTCCCATGGGACCATACCAACCAGTTCTCCGAGTGTGCTGACGGCTGCTTTTTTGAAGTCCATTGTCCTTATTTGGCTTCTCTGGCTCCTCCCTTCCCGTAGACTCGTGAAATCGATCATTTCTCAATCACTGTCACTCAGTTTGCCTCCCGCCTTCCAATTCTCAACCTATTCCTCCCTGTTAGGGAGGCCCACATCAAAAATAGCCACCCCCCAGTGATCTCCTCCGCCATCTGGAACAAAACATTGCTCCCAGCCTATTCTAAGAACCGGCTGGACAGTCAATGTCCTTCCATATTGTTGTTCCAACAGATGTCTGGATAGGTAAAGTCCCCTGTTATCACCACGGCCCGGGCTTTGCATATGTCTTTCTTTGTTGTAAAAATGTATCATCCACCTCCTCCTTCTGATTTGGGGGCCTGCAGTCAACCCCTCCTCTGACGTCACCCTTGTTTTTTCCCCTGGCATCTTCCCCCAGAGACTTTCAAGGGGAATGCCTTTCACCTCCTCTTTCTGGACCTCAGAACTAGTGTATACATTCTTAATATACAACGCAGCACCTCCTCCCTTTTTTCCCTGCTGGCTTTCCTGAACAAGAGGTCCCCTCTACCAATATCCCCACCGTATGATTGATCCCACCGAGACTCTGGGATGCCAATTCAGTCATAATTCTGTTTGTGTGCCCAGACTTTCAGGTCTGCCTCTTGAGGCCCCATACCCTTTGCATTAGTGTCCAGACAGCTGAGATGTGTGGCAGATTATCCCACTGTTTTCCCTCTGGCAACTTCCCATATCCACCCCCGGCTTCCAGACTTTTATCCAGGTCACCCGGTAGGGAGGTAAGTCAGGGGTTTGCGAGGGGAGACACTGAGCTGGGGTCTTGGCAGGTAACAGAGGAAAAACCTGATTTGATCTGGATCTTTGGGATCAATTTCAAGTCTGCAGATGGGGTTGTTCTGGGATTGGAATCCAAGGGCCTTTCGGAGACTAATTTACTACCAAAAATGTCTCTGTTCATTTTTAAGCGAGGGGGGTTGTCTCTATTCATGGTGAGGTTAGGAGCCTGCTGGGCGTGTGCTTCACACCTCCCCCCCGCGGGCGACAGGCGAACTCGGGGAAGGCGAAGGAGGGAAGGGGCTCAGTGGGGGTTTCCCCAGCCAGTACCTGGCGATGGTTCCCGCCATGAAGGCCATGGCCAGCGTCTGCAGCAAACGAAAGGAAAGGGGGCGATTAGCTGTGGAGCCAGCCCCAGCGAGGGATCAAAGCATCGTGTCGGCTTCCCGGGTCCCCGCCGAGACGTGGGGATTCCCAGCAGGAGGTACTGAGGGGTGTGTTTTAGGCACAGGTGTGACCGAGGTAGGAGACGGCCCATGAAACACACAGACCCCCCCCATTTCTACCCCCCCCCACGTGACCCCAGCCCCAATCCTAACCAGTGTTCAGCCATCAAAGCCTTCCCTCCGTTCCATCCCACTCCTCCCCACTGGCCCCACTCCCACCTTCGGGGCGCCCCCAACCCCCCATAGGTCACTCCCCCCTCCCCCGCCGGTACAACCCGGTCCCACAGCCCCACTTACAAAGATGCTCAGCAGGATGAGGTTCCAGGGGAAGCGTCTCCTGGGGGAAGTCAGAGAACACACAGGTCAGGGTGCAGGTAGTCAGAGCCCAGGGCGCAGCGCCGCAGGCTGGGGGGAACCCGGGCGGTCGGGGTTTCTGGGGTGAGCTCAGCGTGATGTCGCCTGGGGCAAGGGCACCCCGTGAAAACCAACCCCTGAGTCAGGGCAGGCGGCGGCCCCGGATGGACGGGAATCGACCCTGGGGGGCAGCCTCGTCTCATCGCCCCTTGGGGATGGAGCCAGAGCCCGTTCTGGCCACGGCCCCCTGCCTCAGTCACTCCCCCCCGACCCGCTTCCCAGTGCCCGGGGGACTCTGAGCCGGGGCGCAGGCTCGGAGGGAGGGGCCGCCCTCTCTGATCCCCAGTGAAGGAGACACTCACCTGGGGCCCTGGCAGCAGGCTAGCAACAGGTAGGTGACCAGGAACACAGCGCTGGGGAGAGAGAGAGACAGAGGTTGGGACCCTTCCCAGCCCTGCTGCCCACCCGGAGCCGGGGCCAGTCAGAGTCTCGTGCAGGCAGCAGAAGGGCCGAGGTTTCACACCCACAGAGTCAGAGTCCAATTCCCGGCGCCTCCAGCCACTAGCTCTGCCCTGCTGGCCTTGTGCTGCCCTTCGCCTCCACCTGGGGATCTCAAAGCACCCAAACAACATTCCTCACGTTTCCCACAGAGCAGCAGCTGAGCTCACACAGTGGGTCAGTGGCAGAGCTGGTATTAGCAGACAACTCCTCACCCGCAGGCTCATGCTCCAGCCACGAGATCTCACTCCCTCTGCAAGTCTTAACCCAAGATCAGACGACTAGAAGGGACCTCCGGGGCCATTCAGTCCCGTCTCTGCTATCGCAGGCAGCCCTGTCACATCTTCCCCGCCCTGATGCCTTCCCCCCACAATGTATTTATAGACAGCAATCAGCTCCCCCTCAGCCCTCGTTTGCTGGGCTAAACGAGCCAAGCTCTTCAACACTCATCCCAGAACACAGACTCTCCATTCCCCTGATCATCCTAGCAGCTCTTCTCTGCACCTGCTCCAGTTTGAATTCATCCTTCCTGAACATGGGTGTCCACAGCAGTATGCAGTATCCAGATGAGGCCTTAACAGTGCCTTCGATAAGGATGTTAATACTCCTCTCTCTCCTGGAAACGCCTCGCCTGATACATCCTGGGATCACACTTTGCCTGTTGTCATGGCTGCCTCCCATCGGTAGCCCATAGTCATTCCACAGTCAACGAATACCCCAGGTCTTTCTCCTCCTCCGCCGTTCCCAACTGACCAGCCCCCAGTTTATAGCAGAAATTCTTATTATTCTCTAAACGCATGACCCATTTCTATGTCTCCAATCTGTTGGCCAGCCAATTCTTCCTTGATGATATTCCGATCCTCCTCTGTACTGACGATGCCTCCCAACGTATATCAGCAGCAAATTTCATTAGCACACTCCTACTTCTTCTGCCAAAGCCGCCAATGGAAATATTAAGTTAGACTGATTGCGAGACCGATCACTGAGGAATACCACTAGTCACCTCCCTCCGGCCTTTCAGCATAACCCATTATCAGCTGCTCTGTAGCCAGTTCCTTAGCTGCCTTCCAATTCCTGTACAAGTCCTCATGGTGTCATCTTCACTGATGATTTCCCACATGATCCTGTATCGAATGCTTGACTGAAATCCAGATAGGCAGATCTACCACATTTCCCTGTCTAGAGAATCAGTTAAGAAAGAGACCAGGTTCGCCTGGCACAATCTACCTGTGGTGAGCCCGCTGCACTTTATCCCATTTACCTCTGATAAGTCTTTCCTTCAAAATTTGTTCTCAAGCCTTGTCTACAATTGAGCTCAGACTCATGGGTCCATGGTTGTCTGAATCACTTTGCCCCCTCTCTTATTCTCCAGTCATATGGTACACCCCCAATTTGACATATGAATTAAAAATCCTTGCTAGTGGACCTGCAATTTCATAACCTTTCTTGATACAGTGACGTTCTCAGCAGTAACACTGCATTAGCAGAGTTGTTTGCATTTGATTTCCTGTTTTTTTTCCGTAGAGAAAGTGACTAACTACCCTTCTCCCTCCCCATGCCACCAGGGGCTGGAGGCGGCACCCACACAGCACCCTCTGCCTCTGGCATGGGGCACCAGCGCCTCGTGGCACTCAGCAGGGAGCCCACTGACCGAGCGGCGGTGACTCTGCCAGGTCTCACACGGCAGCACAGGGGCCCAGCCAAAGGGCAGGTGAGCCCGGGATGAGCAGGGAGGGGAGCTGGCACTGGCAGCGCCGCCCAAGGGCGGAGTGATACTTACTAGGAGGAGTAATACACAGTAACGTTCCCCTGCACAAAGTTGCGAACGGGGGAGCTGCGAAGAGGGAGAAGAGCGTGAGATCGGTTCCTGGCTACACCCGTCCCCACGTGGCCCCTTCTCTGCTCCCCCGCGGTCTCCACCCCCCTGGTGTTCACACCACGGGCCCTAGCGAGCAGGGAAGGCTGGGAAGTGAGACGCTCCCCGCTCGTCATCACCCCCAAGCCGTTGCCTGCCCCCCACACAGCGCAGACCAGCTGTGGGGTCCCCAGCCCAGGAGCAAGGACCCTGCCCCGCTCTGCCCAGCTCCCCAGACAGACCCGCCAGGATCCATCCGGACTCCTGCCAGGCCAGGGCAGGGTCACCCCCCACAGCCCATCCCGCAGGGCTGACCCAGCCCGGCTTTAAACAGCCCCGGGGTGGGGCTCCCCGTCCCTTGTGAGACGGTGCCCGTCTCCTCCATCCCCCTGGCGAGGCTCTGGCCCCTCCCCTCAGCGGGGGGACAGGGCATTGGGGGCAGACGGCTTCGTTCCTCCAGAGAGTCCCTGGGACGTCCCAGCTCCTGGGGCCCCGTGGAGCAGGGACCAGCCCCTGGGACAGCAGCTGCTGGGGGCTGGTGGTGAGGGCAGGGCTCCGGACAAGGGGAGACTCACACGAAGGTGAACACGGCGATGATGCCCACGGTCACCAGCAGCTGGATTGAGATGATGGTGTAGACCTGAAAGAGACAAGCACAGAGGGGTCACCCACAGGCACCAGTCCTGTCCCCCCCACAGGGCACAGACAGGCACAGAGGGGCCACCCACGGGCACCAGTCCTGTCCCCCCACAGGGCACAGACAGGCACAGAGGGCTCACCCACGGGCACCAGTCCTGTCCCCCCAAAGGGCACAGACAGGCACAGAGGGGTCACCCACAGGGCACCGGCCCAGCTCCCTGCACAGACACGCCAAGGCAGCCCCGAGGCATCACTGTCCCCAGCTGCCCAGCACCCCAGGTGGATGGCGCCGCTGGCTCTCACTCCCGCTCCTGATGGAGTCAGCGCCAGCCCCTGCCATGCCCCCAATGGCAGCCGGGCGGGGGGCCAGGGACCGGGTGGGCCATGGAGATCCAGCCCCTCATAGTCCCCAGGGTGGGCAGCTCCTACCGAGGGTCCCATCCAACGGGCTCCGGGTGTCCTGTTAGCCTGGCCAGCGTGGGGAGCGGCCCTGTAGCCCAGGCCACGCCAGTCCCAGCCCCCTCCCCAGGCCAGGGCCGTGCCCCCAGCTCCTGCCAGCACTAGGGGGCCCTGCAGCCGTGGGAGCCGGACGCTGCCCCTAGCCGCTGGCCTCACCACGCAGACACGCCAGCCACAGATCCCCGGCCCCACACTGGTACCCAGGCGCCAGGCTCGCCCCGCCGGCCACAGCCTGTTCCTGGGGGCCAGAGTCTGGAGGGGGACACCCCCTCCCCACCCACCCCCCGGCTCCCCCACCCTGCACCCCCGGGGGCCGGGCAGCCCAGCTCCCTCCGGAGTTACCTTGCGGATGAAGGTTTGTCGCACTCTCTTGTCGTCCCAGTCAATAGTCCTGACGATGTCATCCCCCAAGCTGGTGACGATGTAGCTGTTCCCGGTGGGGAGACCGGTGTTCCCTGGAAGAACGGAAGGGGAGCCCTGAGCCTTCAGCGCCTGAACGCTGGCACGGCTGGGGAGCATCGGCTCTCCTGGGCCCCTGCTGACCTGGCACATGTCCGGGGGCTGCCCCGCCCGAGTGTCAGGTCCCTCCTCGACCGCCTCTCCCCACGAGCTAGGAGGGGGCTGCCCCATGGGACATCCCAGCCCAACGGCCCCTCAGCACCAGCTGGGGTCTCACTGACAGCATGGCCGAGAGGGCCAGGCCCATACAAGAGACGCCGGCCTGGTACTCGGCAGGGTGACGCCGGGGGGGCATCTGGCACAAGGCACGGGGAATAACTGTCCCCCCTCTCTAGCGGCACCGTCTCCTTTCTCCCCCCTCCCACCCCCCCAGGCTCAGCCCGTCAGTCGAGTGTTTCAGGGTGTCCTCCCCTGCCCCATCAGACCCCACCTCCTTCTGGCCGGGACCATTTCTGTGCAGCCATGTAAGGGGTCAGGCTGTGGCTGCCCCTGTCACAACAGGGCACAGCGGGGACCCTTGGGTGGGGGAAGAGAACGGAACAGATTGTTCTCTGCACAGCGTCCATTGTCCCCTGGATTATCCCCCAGCAGCTTGGGGGTGTTTCCCCAATTCCCTCTCCCAAACCCTGCAGTTTCAGAGGCTGCCCCCATGGTCTTGCCAGCTCCCAAATCCACAGGTCGAGGTGATCTGACACTGCAGCTGGCTGTCGGGCCTGGCAGGTGCCAAGCTCAGCCCAGCTTTTACTCCTGGAGGAATTCTGTGCCACTGCTCATGCGCAGCATTCATGTCCCCGACAGATTTTTCTTTTCCTCCCCAGAAAATACATTCTGCCAGAGAGGCACTGCAGTTATGCCTTTTGCTCACTAGGGGTTGCTGTGGCAGCAGGACAGAGGGCAGCCGGCTCACCAGCTGTAGCGGCCAAGAGCCGATAGGGAGGAGAGGCTGCGTTCCTTACAGCGCCCTGCCCGTAGGCACAGGATGTGGGTGGGACACAGACAGAGCGGGGCACACAGGGCTGCTGGGGATCACACAGACTGGGGTTCAGAAGGGCTAGTCGAGGGGGACAGACTCGGGCAGGGGCTGAATGGAAGCGGGGGTGCAGGAACACATGGGGACAGAGGTGGGGGGTGCAGGGACACATGGGGACGGGTAGATGCACCTGACTGAATGGGAGAGGTTAGGGGTCAGGCAGGGTCTGCATGGGGGAGGTTCCCCAACTCCCTAACAATCCCCCTGCCCCACAAAAAAACCCTGCTTATACTTCTCCCCCCCACACCCAACAACCCTCCAAGTTCACTCCCAGGCTCCTTCCCTCTCCCTCAGCCCCTCCACTACCCCTGACTCCCCCAAGCCTTTGCATTGCCTCTGAGGGGGGCAGGAAATACGGTTCTGTATTATAGTTTCAATTAATTATTACTCAGAATTCTGTATTAATAAGCCTAGGAAGGAATCTATTTGTTAAAAAACATTTCTTGAATCTTTTTTGTTGTCTGTATTGTTACACACATACTTGTTGACAGGTATTTTGAAATAAATTAGCAAAATAATTGAAATTGGTGTGATTGTACTGTGTTATTTTGACAAATAAAATATACAGAATTTTAAAATATTGTGCACAGAATTTTTAATTTTTTGGCTCAGAATTCCCCCAGGAGTAAGCTTTGACACGACGGGACTGGGGACTGGAATATTTTGCCTTTTACTGGGATGTCTCCTCTCTATCACATCTGAGGGGAGTGACATATTGGAGCCCATCCGTCCCAGGGGGTCAAATAAATCCCTTCCTCCCCCCCTCCCCCCCCCCCCCCCACTCACACCTGGTCCTGCAGAGCCCAAGTCACCGTATCCATTACCCTGCCCTTCCAGAGACCCCTTCCCCTCACCCCACCGTCTCCTCTGCCCCGCACTCCTCACTCCTCTGGTCCCACATGGGCACTGCCACCCTGACGGCCCGTCTGGCCCCGTCCCCTGAGAGCAGAATCCAGCCCATTGTTACTCTCTTTGATCCGGTCCCTGGGGCGACCTGCCTCAGTGCAGAACGGGACCAAGAACGACTGGAACCAGGGGTGGACCCTTGTCTCTTTCAGCACGTTGATGGCCCAGTGGGTTTGCTCTGGGTCTCTGTAGCCCTCTAAGCTCAGTGGGTTTCTGTGGAGTGTCCCAATAAGATGCATCCTATTGTGAATGCTCAACTTACCTAAGTGCATGGGAAGCACTGGCCTGGGGGGCTCTGGGCCCCTTGGCTGGGGATAGCCCACCGAGGGTGCATATCCTCCGGGCACCAGGTAGCCCCCAGCACAGGCTGCAGGCTGCATGGAGGCCCCAGGATCGCCTCCCGACTGTGGGTCCCCCCGAGGTTGAGGGTACCCCACAGCAGAGGGTCCCAGCTGCGAGTAGTCCTCAGGCTGCAGCAGGAGGAGGGGGTTCTTGTTACTGTAGGGAGGGGGATCGCAGGGGTATGACATGGTGCTTCCGTAAGGGTCAGGCTGTCTTTCTCTGCACCTGGAAACGGGAGAGAAAAAAACCCCCGTTATGGTCTCTGCTCACTGCCTGGATCCGACACACCTGGAGTCCAGCTCAGAGCAGATCCCCCAGGAGGAACCCTCCTTCCAAGATGCCCAGGGCAATACTTCTGCCTGGTCAATAAGAGAGACTCAACACAGGGCAGATCCTGGTAACCAAAGACTCAATTCAATTAGTGCATCTTAAATGCCAATGATCAGCTAATTCATCTTTGCCCCAGATAGCGAATCGCTCTCCCCAAGTCCTTCCGGGGTTCGGATCAGGTGATCTCTGCATGCAGCGCCGAGGCAGCAATTCTGTAACATCACAGCCAGCGAGCACAGAGACAGGGCCATGGAGCCAGCTAACAGGAACCCTGGTACGAATGCCCCCAAATCCCTTCCACCGGCTTCGTGTCACGAGAGGCCAGGAGCCCTTTAAACCCACCTCACTGCAGCCGGACACAGACAGGAGCCTGACGACAGAGGCCCAATCCTGCTGCCATTAAAATCCAGGGGAGTCGGGCCAGAGATCAAGCAGGAGCTGGATCGGGCTATGCCCTAAGCTGGAATCCCAGCTGGTACATTTCAGCACCGTGGGGAAACAGGGGTGTCACTCTACTGCCTTAAAGGGGAGTTTCACCCGCCCAGAGATCACGCTACGGTTCTTCGTATATTTCATCGCACTTTGCTCCCAAGGGGGTCACACCATGACAAGAGTCAGGTCAGGCCAGAAAGAGGCGCCAGCCCCTGATCAGTCACCGAGTAGCCAAATGGTTGGCCAGTGACAGAGGCCACAGGCTTTTGGGGAACAGATTCTGGTCACGTTTGAGAGGAAGGTTCTACGTAGACAGGGCTGATAAATGACCAGACTCCGGCGGGTCAATAGGTGGCTTATCCCCCAGCTGCAGCACCTTCTACTGCTGGGATTTAAACATCTGCAGCCGCTGCCACTCACCACGCTAGCGTCTGTTCATTATTTACTAACCCTGTATAAGTGGAACCTGAATGGAAGGCAGGACCCAGATTCCAGCCCGTGACAGTCCAGGCTTCGGACACCCCCCGATCACCCCGTGCACGGACGCGCCAAGGACTGTCGGACAAGCCGGGTGTTGGATCGTCCAGGGAGTTTGCAGTGTGATGCCTGGACGCTGGCAGAGACGACCCCACGTGTCAGGGGGTTTGGGATAATCCAGCCGGGGGCTCTGCAGGCGTGAAATGCCGAGCGGGGATCTCGGCTCTGTTTCCCCAAAGACACAAGCGCACTGATCCAGCAGCCGTTACTCGGGCAGCCCGAGGGCAGGATGTGGCACAGGACGGGGCCTGTGGTGAGAACTTGAGGGCAAAGCCTGGCACGACTCGCGTGGGACAGCTACTGATGCCTGGCTCCCCCCTGCCAGCTCCCCATGCCGGCAATCCAACCCCGCCAGCAGGATCCCCAAGACAGGGCAAAACCTCTACCTGGGCTTGCCCCCATCGCTACCGGAAGTGGCCTCCATCCTTGCATAGGAGGTGCCCGTGTGTGTGTGTGTGTGTGTGTGTGTGTGTTTGGTGCCCATGTGCCTTTCCTGGCGAGGGCTGGCTGGGTCAGTGCACGGGGGGGAAGGGGGAGGGCAGGGGGCAATCCCTAGAGAAATCCACCATACTCCGACCGGGCCATATAGCAGCGCACAGCCCCGCACAGAGGGGACAATCAGAGACATCAAAGCAAAAGGGACGAGACCCTAACAGAGAAAGAAGGGGGGGGGCGGACTTGATTGGGAGCAGGATGCGGGGACCTGGGAAGGAAAGGTTTAATTATCCCCCCGCGAGTCTCTTACTTGTTCTCCCCCGGGCGCGGCAGGGCCTGACTCCAAGGGGGCTGGCTGGCTCCCGGCGGGCTCGGGGCTGGTCCGGTCTCACTCCGGATTCTGCTCGCTGCCTGACCCTTGGCAATCTCCCTTCCCGCAGCAGGGAGCCCCGGGCGCTGCACACACTCCCTCGCTCCGCGGCCTCCTAAACCGAATCACTTTCGTTTTCAGGTGCTGCCCCCGCCCCCTTCACGGGCCGAGGATGCGCTGCTCCGGTTTGTCATTGGCCCGGGGCGCTGCTCGTCTGGATCAAACCGCGCCGCAGCCGCCCTGTTCGCCCCCTCAGCCCTGACTTGGGCCGCACGGTGGGACAAACACCGCTGCTGCTAGCCGGGCAATCTAACAACAAACGGAATGAACACACACGTACAGCGCCCTGCTCACACCTGAGGACCGGTACCGGGCAGCCTGCGCCCCGCGCCCACCTGTGGATCACACGGGGAGAAGACACCACCAGGGTCCAGGGTTACACAGAGGATGGGCTTCATCTCCGGACCAGAACGCCCGGGCGCTGAGGGCTCTTTTGTCGCAGCAGGGCATGTGCTCCCCACCCCAGGCTCCGGGCCCTGGTCCACAACTTCTCCCTTCTCCTCTCTGTCCGCTCTGGATTCCTCCGGGGAATGAAGCATTCAGGGCATCCGGGACGGACTGGCCAGGTATTGGAGGGTCTTCTGGATCTGCGGTTTCAGATGCCCCCCGGGGGCTCAGCCCACCGGAACACCAAAAGAGCGATGCCTTTGTAGATGTTAGGCCTGAATAAAGATGTAGCACAAATAACAGTTATGCCAACTTGACTTCAGTCAGGTTGATAGAGGTTTCAAGAAGCATGTTTCATAAAAGCCCTGGGAAAAAGTGAGATAAGAAAGGGAGGTGCATTCCTCAAGTTACTAGCTGCCTTAACTCTTGTCTTCCAGTGTCTGTTGCTTGGCAACCTTGCTGATAAGAAAGTTGCTGGGGCATCACAACTTGATTACATTATAAAGAAAGACAGATGTGCTTTGTTATTAGGGTTCGTTACTAACCAAAGGGGGGCGGGATATGGGTTGTGTGAAATGAATAATTTGTGACGCGACGGCACTGTTTATATAACCTATACTTAGTTGTAAGAGTGGCTGCTGGTTCTCTTCGGATACGAGCAGTTCTTTACTGGCGCGTGCACTTGTCAATAAAGAACTTTTTTTTATCGGACCTTGCTGGTGTTGCCTGTCTCTCTGCGGTCAGACAACGAACTTCGCTGTTGGGGTTCGAGTCCCCGACATAGACTAATCTTCCGCATGGGGAAACCGTGCTCGCGGTCATTGCCAGCAGTGCCAGGTTCTTCCTCGGGTGTAACGGGGGTGCTGGCACTCGTGACTGTGGGAGGTCTTGGGAGAGGTGCCGTTACCACAGTCGAAGTGCTGGGGACAAGCTGTCCAACAGGCAACCTCTGGTGTCTGTGGAGAACGTTGCTCAGCCCTCCCCAGGTTGAACTTTGTAGGCTGGAAGGCCTGGCAACATCTATGACGCAGGGTTTAGCTTTCCGAGGGTTCTGCAGTCTTATGCTTTCCCTGGAGTCCAATCTTCTGTATCAAGATTCGGTCTCCGGGCTGGAGGGCTGAATCTCTCAGGCAGGTATCGTATCCCGGCTTGGTTAGACTCTGCTTTTCCTTACGGCTTCTGTTGCTTCTCCCAGTCATGCTCTCAGCCGGGTGACGCACTGGAGGTCAGTTTCAGGGCAAGCACCATCAGCAGATGCTCCAAAGCTCACATCCACAGCCTGTCTAGCCTCTCTCCCAAACATCACATCGTCAGGGGACTACCCCGTGGATTCGTTCCTTGTGCAAGTCTAGGAATAAACTATGAATCTGACATGCTGGCTCCATTTGGATGTTTTAATCAGGGTGCAAAGTGCCCTGTTTAACAAGGCCCGATTAAACCTCTCTGGCTGTAGGTCTCCTAGGGGGCTGTAGGAAGTGGTTCGGGATTTCCTCTCCACTAGCCATCTGCAGTAGCTCCTTGGCAAGGTGGCTCTTGAAATCTCTCCCTGGAGCTGGGTGGATGCTACAGAGCAGGCCATAGTGAACAAAGTCCTTTTCTCACAATCCCTTTGCAATGGTGGTTGCTCTCTGGTCCTTGGTGGGAAAGGTCTGAGATCTGTCACCATTAGTACGTGTCCAGTATTGTCACCACCATTCGCCAAGCTCAGAAAGATACAGACAAGATCCAGTGGTTCCACGGCTGATAATGTTGACCAAAGGGCAGATGTTTTGGGCAACGTTTTCCTCTGTATGCGCCATGAGCAAGCTTTGCAATGCTTCTCTACACCATAATATATGGAGATATACCTATCTCATAGAACTGGAAGGGACCCCGAACGGTCATCGAGTCCAGCCCCTCTGCCTTCACTAGCAGCACCAAGTACTGATTTTGCACCAGATCCCTAAGTGGCCCCCTAAAGGACTGAACCCACCACCCTGGGTTTAGCAGGCCAATGCGCAAACCACTGAGCTATCCCATGTGCCACATGAGGCCAATAGAATCTGGAGTTCACTAAGTCTAGTGTCTTGTCCTCTCCCAGGAGTCCCATGTCTTCATGGGGAAAAGGAATGTTCCTAAACTGAACAGGGAGCACTAACTTTCTGCAGGGCCAGGGACCCCTGACTTACGTGATGTAACAAGTTGCTTCTCCGGGTAAGTTTACTCCCATAAGCACAGAGGTGCATCTAGCCGAGAAGACTTCGCCAATAACTCCAGCCTTCCCTTCTCCAGGGCAGAAATGAAATCCCTTCCACTGGGGTCTGTACCTTCTCATTTGTTCTGCTGCGGTAGAGAAGTCACATCTGAATTGGTGAAGCAGGCATAGGAGGGGACGATCGCTTCTGGCGGGGCTCCCAACTGGTCCACCACCCTCTCTGGGTTGGCAGCTGTTTGTTGGACCCTGTGGATGGCACATAACCTTTACCTCAGGTGCAGGAATAGTCCTCCAGGAGTCAGGTACCTGGGTCCTGTCCTGGTGGAGGGCACCAAGACAGATGTTGGAGACCAATGATCATCAAGGTCCTAAAGTAAAGAGCATCCCTCAAAATGCAATGCGCGAAACTACCGGTGAAGCTTTTTTTAAAAAATGATTCACAAGCACAATGGTGGACTTTGAGTAGTCTGGAAGTTTCTTGAAAACCCATTTTTGAAGAAAATGAAGAAATAGTGGCACTTTACTGTCACGGTGCTCTTTAACCCTCTCCCCCCCACGAATAAGATTAAGGGTTTTGATGATACAGATATACTGAATGGTGACACAAATATAAAGATGAAGAATTGTTAAACGGTAACTTAAGGGCTTTGTTAGTTACACTTCCATAATTGATCATTATGGATAGTGAATGAGTTTGGATGAGGTGACATTTAGGCCAGGGCCTTAGCCCAACTGTGGCTGGCGTGAGTCTTGTTTTGCCAATTTTTTTCTCTTACATCGATTTGCTTAAATGTTATTGCTCCTTCTATGGGCAGAAATAAGGGCAAGGTGACCTGAAAATTGTCTAAACAGCAAACGCTGTGTAAATTGAAGCTTGCACATGCATATTGCACGGGTTACATAAAGACAAATGCTTAACGCTGATTGGAGAAAAAGTTAATGAATGTGTGATGTGGAAATGTTAAGAATCTAAGTGATGGAGAGGCTCAAATTGGAGAAACACCAGACCAGAAACTGAAAGAATGAGACTGAAGGACCAGACCAGGGATCAAAAGCCACAATAACCATCATGAAGTACAAGAGAACTTCCCGGTACTCTGAAATTTGGTAACTTGGGCCCCCACCTGTTCCATCTGATCTGTTTATTGTCTGGCATAAATATATGTTCAGACACAATACATGACAATAATTCTCCTGAACACTTATAAATAAAGGTGAAAATTGATTAAGCCTAAATTGGGTGGATTTATGACTCAGTTTCCCACCTTACATTCCCAACACAGGACATCCGTGCTTTTCAGGCCAGGCTGGGAATGAAGACTGACGTCATAGGTGGACAATACAGAGAGACAGCGGTGTCACGTGGCATGAAGTTCGGCTGAAGTTAGCACAGAGGTCAATGGGTTGTTGTCTGTGTATACCAGAAACGTGACTTCACAGAGGTAGTTGTGAAACTCATAGACTCCAAGCTCAGAAGGGACCATCACGATCATCTAGTCTGACCTCCTGCACATTGCAGGCTACAGAACCTCACCCACCCACTCATCCAGGAGCTGGATTTGATGCAGAGGGGTTTGTGTGTCTCACGGCTGTTGCAGTGTGGACGGAGCTCAAGCCTCAGCCCCGAATCAGGCCTGCGTAGTGCAGTACGGACGTGTTAGCACGGCTGTGAGATCCGGGGCCAGCAAGCGCAAGCCCAGGTTTAGCGTTGGAAACACAGACGACAAGCCCGGGTCCCCCTGGCCCTGCTTTACGATGCAGCGTAGGCACAGCCTCCGGCTCTCACTTTCCCATCTGTACAAAGGGGATAATCGGCCCTGTCACACAGGGAGTTGTGAGTGTAAACGCAGTAAAGGTTGTGGGGTGCTCAGACACCTCAGGATGGGGCTATACAAGCACCTAAAACAGGATTACACAACTTGGCCTTTAATGTCCCTTTTCTGCATCATTGATTAGATGAGCTATTTTTGCAAGGTTTTGCCCCAAATTTCACTGGCTTCAGCTGTCAAGCTACCCCCAGGCTGAAAGATACAAAGAATACAGCACAGCGCTGGCCTGAGAGGCTGCAACATGGTCGGCCATGATCAGCAAATGGAGGAAGTGCCGTTCTCCTTAGGGACCCAGCTGCGAGTAACCGGCCTGCCCAGTAGCCAGCCCAGGCATGCAGCAGTTTTGCATAGTTGTTCGGTTGATGATTTTGCTCTATCAAGAGTCACGTGTGATCACCAAAGCCGCTGCTCAGAGCGGCATGACACCCCCTGATAGCACAGGGCCTCTATGTCAGGGCGATGGAACACTGCGAATAGCTGGTAACACAATCTGGCAGGAGTCAGGTTCACAGGGTTTAAGGCAGAAGGGACCATTAACTCATCTCATGTGACCTGCCGCGTACCACGTCACCCAGTTGCCCCTGCATAGAGACCAATAACAAACTGCCCACACCCCCACGTAGACTTTTCTGTTTAAAGGACGATTCTTCTCAGTGCTCTAAAATCTGCATGTGTACCCGGACTATCTTGACATTTGCCTAGCCTCATGGGAGAGCGGGGTAGGTTTCATGGTCAAAATATGGGGTCATTTGGCTAATGTAGTGCCCATCTTTAAAAAAGGGAAGAAGGAGGATCCAGGGAACTACAGGCCAGTCAGCCTCACCTCAGTCCCTGGAAAAATCATGGAGCACGTCCTCAAGGAATCAATTCTGAAGCACTTAGAGAAGAGGAAAGTGATCAGGAACAGTCAGCATGGATTCACCAAGGGCAAGTCATGCCTGACTAACCTAATTGGCTTCTATGAAGAGATAACTGGGTCTGTGGATGAGGGGAAAGCAGTGGATGTGTTATTCCTTGACTGTAGCAAAGCTTTTGATACAGTCTCCCACAGTATTCTTGCCGGCAAGTTAAAGAAGTATGGGCTGGATGAATGGACTATAAGGTGGATAGAAAGCTGGCTAGATCGTCGGGCTCAACGGGTAGTGATCAACGGCTCCATGTCTAGTTGGCAGCCGGTTTCAAGTGGAGTGCCCCAAGGGTCGGTCCTGGGGCCGGTTTTGTTCAATATCTTCATTAATGATCTGGAGGATGGCGTGGACTGCACTCTCAGCAAATTTGCAGATGACACTAAACTGGGAGGAGTGGTAGATACGCTGGAGGGTAGGGATAGGATACAGAGGGACCTAGACAAATTAGAGGATTGGGCCAAAAGAAACCTGATGAGGTTCAACAAGGACAAGTGCAGAGTCCTGCACTTAGGACGGAAGAATCCCATGCACTGTTACAGACTAGGGACCGAGTGGCTAGGCAGCAGTTCTGCAGAAAAGGACCTAGGGGTTACGGTGGACGAGAAGCTGGATATGAGTCAACAGTGTGCCCTTGTTGCCAAGAAGGCTAACGGCATTTTGGGCTGTATAAGTAGGGGCATTGCCAGCAGATCGAGGGACGTGATCGTTCCCCTCTATTCGACATTGGTGAGGCCTCACCTGGAGTACTGTGTCCAGTTTTGGGCCCCACACTACAAGAAGGATGTGGAAAAATTGGAAAGAGTCCAGCGGAGGGCAACAAAAATGATTAGGGGGCTGGAGCACATGAGTTATGAGGAGAGGCTGAGGGAACTGGGATTGTTTAGTCTGCAGAAGAGAAGAATGAGGGGGGATTTGATAGCTGCTTTCAACTACCTGAAAGGGGGTTCCAAAGAGGATGGATTTAGACTGTTCTCAGTGGTACCAGATGACAGAACAAGGAGTAATGGTCTCAAGTTGCAGTGCAGGAGGTTTAGGTTGGATATTAGGAAAAACTTTTTCACTAGGAGGGTGGTGAAGCACTGGAATGGGTTCCCTAGGGAGGTGGTGGAATCTCCTTCCTTAGAGGTTTTTAAGGCCCGGCTTGACAAAGCCCTGGCTGGGATGATTTAGTTGGGATTAGGTCCTGCTTTGAGCAGGGGGTTGGACTAGATACCTCCTGAGGTCCCTTCCAACCCTGATATTCTATGATTCTATGATTTGGGCAAGAGGTTCCTGAGATACAGCCCCCAACCCCCACAGCTTTTCTTAAAGTTCACAGACTGTGCCTGTGGGGGTTTTCGTACACATCTGGCTTCTAAAATGTGAATGGCTTAATGGGAGGGGGAGCTGGGAAGTGCGGGAGGAGAGAGACACACTAGTCTTCTCTCACATGCGTAAAGTTGCTGTGATCACCATGTCAGAAAACTGTCCATTTCTTGGGACACGGACCATGCCTGAGCTTTATCTCACCAGCCGTGTTAGCGACTAATGGGACCGTTTCCCAGCACGACCGTTATCCCGAAGCGTCACCGGGGCGGGAGGGGCACTTAGGCATCACATAGCAACCATGTGGCCTAGTGGAAGGAACGATGGCTTGAGACTCAGAAAACCTGGGCTCTATCCTCTGGTCAGCCACAGGCCAGCTGGCTAACCTTGGCCAAGTGATGTCATCTCTGTTCCAAAGGGTTCCCCATCTGTACAAGGGGGATGATCATGTTTCCTTCCTTGAGCTCTGCTGAGCTAGGTATTACCACCACCTGCCCATCGGAGCACCTGAACTGCACACCCACCTGATAAGTCATCTTCGGTTCCCAGCAGCTACAATGGGACGGACTGAGGTCTTTCCATCGCTTCCTGTCTTGTACCAGCTTCATGGCGCCATTCATCTTGAAACCTTTTTGTTCTGTGTCATTCTCCACCATCTCTATCCAACGGACCCTTGGCCTTCCTCTAGTTCCTTGCACTCTGGTATGTATCGCCAGGTAAGGTCTCCTTTCTGGGTCCATCCTGAGCACATGTCCAAACCACTGCAGGGGTCTGTCTTGAATCTTCTGCAACAGGGTCATTTCTCGCCCCAGCTGCTACGTCAACATTCCAACCCACACAGCAGTAGTGGCCTGACTGTCGTCTCACAAAGGCTGATTTCCGTTGTTATCTACCTATCTTTAGCCTTCCAGATCTTGCAGAGTTTTCCAAATACAGTAGCGGCTACGCTGATTCTTTTTGTGTCAGGACATGACAGGACATGACCAGCAACACCTACCACAACGTTTCTCTTTCTGTTCAAAAGGCTAGGAAATTCACTCACAAAACACTGGGTTAGCACAGACTTCAGGTTGCCCAGTGGTATGTCATGCCTTTCCAGGACACCAAGTTCAACAAAACAAACTTCTGAAACTGGGAAATGCACAGTTAAGGTATTTCAAAACAGCAACTTCAAGCTGTAATTCACCAGGGCAAAGTAAATTTCCATTTTAACTCCACCTGGGTTTAATACTGGTTTGAAAAACCCTGTCTTTAAACAGTCCGTGTTTGTATTTGTGTAAACATAGTCAAGGAAGCAGTTAAGGAGTTGCTAAATAAAATGTGGCTTACTCATTTAGCCCAAGACCGCAATAATAGCGGTGGGAAAACAGAAGAAACAGGTACCAGCATGTCTTTAGCATGTGGTGGAAGGTAAGTTTGTGAAATCTTGCTTTTAAACGGTGCGTCTGTCTGTGTTTAAAACTAGTTTAAGAAACGGGTTGATTGCCTCGCTTGTACATTGTATTTTAGGGGTAGGTGTTGTGTCCTTTTTCTCGCAGGGAGACATCCCAGGTACTAACGCGCTCTTTAACCTAGCAGAGAAAGGCAGGACAAGAACCAACGGGTGGAAGCTGAAACCAGATAAATTCCCATGAAAAATATGGCACAAATTGTTAACAATGGGGTTGGTTAACCCTGGAACAAACTCCCCAGGGAAGTGGTGGATTCTCTCAATGTCTCGAAAGCCAGCCGGGCTGCTGTCACGGAGTCCCGCGGCGATGCTCTGGAACTGCTCCCCACAAAGCCAGTCAGGACTTTGGGGAGCCTCCTCTCCCTCGGAGCAGACTGTCTTCAGGGCAAGAAGCTCACACGGCTTCACCTCCTGGGTCTCTCCTGGGAGCATTCAGCATATGCCCCTCCGTGCGCTTCCCACAGCGAGTCCACCCAGGCGGGGACCTGGGGAAGCCAGAGGGTCCTGCACCCCCCACTTCGCAGTCAGATGTGACTCTCAGCCGGCCAGTAAAACAGAGGTTTATTAGATGACAGGAACATGGTCTAAAACAGGTCTTGCAGG
>QXTE01000156.1:958987-994321 GCA_003942145.1 Platysternon megacephalum
AAACATTAAGAACAGTCCCACTTCGTCACAGCTGCCTTTCTGGATGATGCTTTAGCCAAACATGAGTTACTGGGCTCTGCACAGGGGTAACGGGGTGAAATGTAACAGCCTGTGAAAAACAGGAGTCAGACCAGATGATCTGATGGTCCCTTCTGACCTTGGAATCTATGAAAACCACTGGCATCTGACACTTGATTGGAAGAGAATCTCCTACCCGATAGCAGTAGTGAGTCTCTTATCCTATGAGCCGAACCACTAGAGGGCGAACTTTTCTCTCTCTCTCTCTCTCTCTCTCTCACACACACACAATGTTAGGTTCACACGGCTGTTCGTCCCAACTCAGATTGATCTGGCTCCGCCGGGCTGGGCCAGCTGATTCGGCAGCAGCCGGAGTAACTTTGCTGGCACTCTTCAGCCAACCCTGCCTAAAAGAGGGACAGGGCCTCTCCAGTCAGATCAGGCTGTAAATCTGTCCCTGCAGTAAGTGCTGCTGCCCAAACCCCAGAGAAATTGCCTCCTCNGGGAAGGAAGGATACCTGAGCATGTAACATGAGGACCCAGGAGGGGAGTTGGAGACCAGGTAACACCTCTGACTGGGAATCTGGACACAGGACAAAGGCTGGGGGAGGAGCCGGGGGGAAGGGAGAGGCCTGGAAGGGGTTTTTCAGTTTTTGGAAGCTGGCTGGGAATGAAGAGGGAGCCTGACGGGGCTTGGGGCTTCCCAGCGGGGAGCGTGGCCTCCCTGGGGCCCCCAGATAGACCTAACTAAAGGGGCTCCTGTTGTCTGTACTGGCAAGACCTGTTTTGGACTGGGTTCCTGTCGTCTCAATAAACCTTCTGTTTTACTGGCTGGCTGAGAGTCATGGTGAATCGCAGGAAGCTGGGGGTGCAGGGCCCGGACTCCCCCACACTCCGTGACACAGAGTGTCACCTGATTGTTCCCAAGGAACAAGGGGGTGGTAGGTTTTCCCCTGTCACAGGGGGACCCCCCAAACACAGTGATCTTGAGGGCCACTGGCCTCCCTGTCACCGTGGGGCACAGGTGGTGCCCTACCGTGGAGTGGGAACGAGCCCTGCTAACCCAACGCCATGCCCCCGGGGGAGCTGTCAGCAGCAGGGATTGAACCTGCCACCCCTGGCTGGCGCGGCATGAGCCTGGCTGCTGGAGCGCAGAGACCCACCTCCGCTGGCTCATGGGCTGCTGCATGTGGCCCAGTCCCGGGGGTAGAGTGCAGGTGGGTTACGGTAACACGGGCCGCACCAGCTAAGGCCGGGAATCCTCATCAGGGTGCAGGTGGGGGTGGGGAACGGCGTCATGAAGAGCATCCTCCCCCCGCCCCCGCCGGCCCCCTCTCGAGCTGCGGACCCGGACTGCTTTGGAGCCCCCCCACGCCCGGCTCTCCTGGGGTTTTCTCCCGTCACCCCCCAGAGGGGCCCGTTATACAGCAGGGACCCAAACCCCATCCTGGGGTGTGACCGGCCCAGGGCGATCCAGGGCACTACCATCTCCGGGGGCAAAAGGCGGGTTGGATTGCGGGGGGCTGGGGAAGTGTGGGGCTCATGCAGCCGGGGCTCAGTGCGCTATTCACCAGACAGCGCCACCGCCCAAGGAAACCTTCTACGAGGGTCTTTTCTGGAGCCCTGCCTCAGGCCTTGGCCCTGCCTCGGGGACCCCCGGCCCTGCTTCGGGGACCCCCGGCCCTGCCTCGGGACCCCCGGCTCTGCCTCCGTCCCCGGCCCTGCCTCGGGGACCCCCGGCTCTGCCTCCGTCCCCGGCCCTGCCTCGGGGACCCCCGGCCCTGCTTCGGGGACCCCCGGCTCTGCCTCGGAGACCCCCGGCTCTGCCTCAGGGACCCCCGGCTCTGCCTCAGGGACCCCCGGCTCTGCCTCCGTCCCCGGCCCTGCCTCGGGGACCCCCGGCTCTGCCTCAGGGGCCCCCGGCTCTGCCTCAGGGACCCCCGGCTCTGACTCAGGGACCCCCGGCTCTGCCTCCGTCCCCGGCCCTGCCTCGGGGCCCCCGGCTCTGCCTCCGTCCCCGGCCCTGCCTCGGGGCCCCCGGCCCTGCCTCAGTCCCCGGCCCTGCCTCCGTCCCCGGCTCTGCCTCGGGGACCCCCGGCTCTGCCTCGGGGACCCCCGGCTCTGCCTCAGTCCCCGGCCCTGCCTCGGGGCCCCCGGCTCTGCCTCAGTCCCCGGCCCTGCCTCGGGGCCCCCGGCTCTGCCTCGGGGCCCCCGGCTCTGCCTCAGTCCCCGGCCCTGCCTCGGGGCCCCCGGCTCTGCCTCCGTCCCCGGCCCTGCCTCGGGGACCCCCGGCTCTGCCTCAGCCCCCGGCCCTGCCTCGGGGCCCCCCGGCCCCGCCTCGGGGCCCCCCGGCTCTGCCTCAGTCCCCGGCCCTGCCTCCGTCCCCGGCCCTGCCCCGGGGCCCCCGGCCCTGCCTCGGGGCCCCCGGCCGTCCCTCCTGGCCCCCCGCTCTGCCTCCGTGCCCGCCCCTGCCTCGGGGCCCCCGGCTCTGCCTCACTCCCCGGCCCTGCCTCGGGGCCCCCGGCCGTCCCTCCTGGCCCCCCGCTCTGCCTCCGTGCCCGCCCCTGCCTCGGGGCCCCCGGCTCTGCCTCCGTCCCCGGCCCTGCCTCGGGGCCCCCGGCTCTGCCTCCGTCCCCGGCTCTGCCTCGGGGCCCCCGGCTGCGCTGTTTTGCCAGCCGGGGCCGTGGGGCGGAGGACGCAGGTGCAGCACCAGCCCCTCCGGAGCGCAGCGGGTTCCCGGGCAGCTGGGGGCGGAGCTGCCCGCCAGGACCCTCCCTGCTCGGGTTGCGCCCAGGGCGGAGCCCGGCCGACAAACAGACGCTGCTGGGAAGCGGGGGAGAGACCAGCCGGGGAGGCCCCGACCCAGAGCCCAGGTAAGGAGCTGGCGCGTCCCCCCTGCGCCCCAGGCCCCTTGCGAGGAGCCCGGAGCCTCCTGGCGCCGCTTCGTGCGCTCGGCTCCCCGGGCCGGGGTCTCGGTGCCGGGGCCCGGGGGCCGCTGCTGGGTGTGGATGGCTCGGGCGGGGGAAGGGCCCCGCAGGGTCTGACCCTGCCTAGCCCGGGGGTGGGACGCAGGGGCCGGGTGGGGTCGGGCTCAGGCACCGGGGACTGGGGTCGGTTTGTGCTGGGGGGGGACGTAGGGCTCGTGAGATGTAACAGCCTGGCAGAGGGCAGGCAAGGGCTGGGCAAGTTCCCCACACCCAGCCCTGGGCCCCTCACTCCCGACCCGCAGCCCCCTGCTAGCCCAGCCCTGGGCCCCTCACTCCCGACCCGCAGCCCCCCTGCTAGCCCAACCCTGGGCTCCCCACGCCCAGCTCTGCCGGTGCCCCTCACTCCCGACCCGCAGCCCCCCTGCTAGCCCAGCCCTGGGCTCCCCACGCCCAGCTCTGCCGGTGCCCCTCACTCCCGACCCGCAGCCCCCTGCTAGCCCAGCCCTGGGCCCCTCACTCCCGACCCGCAGCCCCCTGGCAGCCGACACTGGGCTCTCCTGCCCCCCCCCCCCATAGCTATATGAGAATTACTTCGCCTACACCCCTGAGGGGTGCTTATCACAGCGTGTGTGCGGAGGAATAAGAGGCCTGGGAGAAGGGTGGGGCACGTCTGGTCTGGAGGAAGCTCCTGCTCCTTTCCCCATGACAGAGGTTTCCCGGTTCCCAGGTGCAGAGTCCATATCAGCTGCATTGGGAAGGGGCCAGGCCAACCCCCCTGCCCCCCATGTCATGCTCCCTTCCCAGTCTCTCACCTCCTGCCTGTTTCACATGCCCCTGGTGAGCTCTCCTCTCATCCAAGGCATTCCCAGGGCACCTCTTGCCCCCAGAGCCAGACACAGGCGTTAGGAGTGGCACTCGGTTGACCATAGGCTCCTAGCTTCAGCTGCTCCTACTTCCTGGGTCTGTTTCTCCTGTCCCTTATGCCAGTGTAAACACACTGAGTGCAATGGAGTCACTCCGGAGTCACTCCGCTGTGAGTGAGAGGCGGGTCAGCTCATGTGGAGGTTAGCTGGGTTGCACCTTGATCACACGCTGCTCCTCCTTGCTGCATTAGGCACTCCAGCAGGCCCCGGCGTGGCTGGAACAGACCCACCTAAGACATGACTCACTCCTTCCCTGTTTTTATTTTTCTAGCCTGGGTGTGTAACCGCCCTGGGGTGAGTGGATCCAGGGGCCCAGCGATGGGATTTCTGTACACTTCCAACTCACCCCTCAATCCAGGGAGGCTTCTGCTCTGTAAAACCTGAGAGTCAGAAATAATCGGCAATAATTAACACTGCTACTAACGGGGGTTAATTTTAAACATCAGCAAGGAAGCGCCGGGTAACTGACGTGACATTTGCAGCACACGCTTCATGCTGCTTTTATATCCCCTTCCCCGGCCGGTCTTGTCTGTTATAAGGGAAGCTGGAGCTGGGAACAGAGGAGACATACCCGGGCTAGCTCTGATGGAGCTAGAGGTAGGAGGTCGCTGGGGCGAGCCGGACAAGCTCGCTGTGCCGAGTAGGATCCAATCTGAAACCCTCGGCATGTGTTAGGGCAGACAGCCTAGGGTGACCAGATGTCCCGATTTTTGGGTCTTTTTCTTATATAGGCTCCTATTACCCCCCCACCCCCATCCCGATTTTTCACACTTGCTGTCTGGTCATCCTAAGACAGCCCGTCCTGCCATGGCTACACCGTTGTTTTTAGTGCACCAGCTCCATCCGAGCTAGCCCGGGTACGTCTGTGTGAGCTGGAAATTCCATCCCCAGCTCCAGTGTGGACATGTGCATTGGGCGTGCACAGCTCCGAGGGGGTCCTGATCTCAGCTGGGGCTGCCGGCCTGTCTTTCCAGCACAGGCAAGAGCCAGTGTCTGTTTCAGGCCCTTTTTCTCAGGGCTTCGGCTTTATTTCTTCCAACTTATAACCAGTTCAGCATAATCCTCCCTTCTCCAGCTAAGCCAGGGTGCTGGCAGGGGCCCATCCGTTCCCCGCAGGTTCCCTCTCTACCAGCCACTTGCCTGAGACTGTCAGTCTGTTCTGACCTGCTTCCCATCCTCCTCCTCCTCACAAACCCCCCCTGCTCCTGGCCCCCTGGCTGGCTTTATGCTCACCTGATCCCCAGCTGATCAGTCTCAGCTGGGAGGTGGGGAGGGGGAGTCGGGGGGGCTTCTCCACTTAAAGGGCCAGCACCCGTGACAGCTTCTTTAGGAGGAGAGATTAAAAAGACTGGGACTGTTCAGCTTGGAAAAGAGGCGACTAAGGGGGGATATGACCGAGGTCTATAAAATCGTGACTGGTGGGGTGAATGTGAATGGGGACGTGTTCTTCACCTCTTCATGTAACACAAGAACCAGGAGTCACCCGATGAAATGAATGGGCAGCAGCTTTAAAACAAAACGTAAGGAAGTATTTCACACAGCGCACTGTCAACCTGTGGAACTCCTTGCCGGGGGATGTTGTGAAGGCCAAAACTATAACTGGGATCAAAAAAGAATGAGATAAGTTCATGGAGGACAGGCCCATCAATGGCTATGAGAGAAGATGATCAGGGATGCAACTCTATGCTCTGGGTGTCCCTAAACCTCTGACTGCCAGAAGCTGGAACTGCATGACAGGGGATGGGTCACTCGCTAATTACCCTGTTCTGTTCACTCCCTCTGAAGCACCCGGCACCGGCTACTGTCAGAGACAGGACACTGGACTAGATGGACCATTGCTCTGTCCCAGTCTGGCCATTTGTATGTTCTTAAATTAATAATAACAACTCACTTCTCTGTAGGGCCCTGCCAGGGTTTAAAAGCATTGCCCAGCTGTTCAATGGACACTCAGAGAGTTTATTAGAGAGACGAGGTGGGTGGGGCGATATTTATTATTGTCTCTCTAAGGTCCTGGGACCGACACGGCTCCAACCCCCACGGCAGACAACAATGGAGAGCGTAGATTATTAATAGTTATTATTAGTCATTTGAACTCCATGGGAGGGCTCATTGAGTGCCGTTGCTCGGCTGCACAGGGACTGGCCTGGTGACTCATAGGGAGAGTATTCTAATGCCTAATAAATCGAGGGCGTGGTCTCACCGGGGTCGTGTGTGCAGCACTGGCTATTGCAGAATGAGAGGGGCTCACGGGAGGGCGAGGAGGATGATCCAGGCCTGGGAAAACGTGGGTGTGAAGAGCGATTGAAAAGCCTGGGACGGTTGCCTTAGAAAGGAGAACCCCCATCCAATAGGGACCGAGAGAGGCAGCTGCGGGAGCTTCTGTTCTCCCTGTCTCCTAACACAAGAACCAGGCACAGGCGATGAAATTGAAAGGCGGGGAATTGAAAACGGATAAAAGGCAACTGTTTTCAACGCGGCGTGGAATTCACCGGTGGAACTCTCCGCCACAGGAAGCTGCTGAGGCCAAATGCTTCGCAAGCTTTAGAAAGGGATTGGACCTTTATGTGGACACTTATAATAACTAATGCCAACGTAGATTGTGGCAGGACATTAAACCTCCTGCCTCAGGGCTGGAGCCGACCACCAACCATTAGAGATCAGGACGGGCCTAAGATGAGGGGATCTGCTGCTGTGGGGTTCTTGCACCTTTCTGTGCAGCATCTGGGACCCGTCCCTGAGCCAGGTGAGAGGGACCTCAGCTCTGATCCAGTCTGGCTCTTCCTAAGGCACTCCCAAGCACAAGGATTTTCAGGATCAGGCGCTAACTTTAGGCCTGGGGGGGGTGTGAGCCATAGCCCAGCTGGTCTCATCCCAGCAGGTTTCCCGGTCGAACCAGTGAAGCGCTTGGATTGACGCAGGCCCCGGCGACAATCTGCTGCTGCCTGGCAACTTGGGTGGCTGTTGACACCAGTGCGAAGTCCAGAGGGGCAGGGCGCTGCTTGACATGGCTTTGCACAGGGGGTGAATAACGGGGCAGAGCCGGATCGGGCCCAGTCCCGCCGGGCGCGAGAGATGCGGGGAGCGAGCCGCGCGGCCGCCCTGGAGAAGAGGCAGGCCGATGAGAGGGGAGCAGATGCCCAGCCGGTGGGGTGGTGCCCGAGTGGCACTGATTGATGCCGCCTGAGGATCGGGCCCATTCGGCGCACGTCGCTGGCGGCGTTCTCGGGGACAGAGGTTGCGACCTTCGCGTGTTCCTACTCTGATCTCTTGACTCTGGTTTGAATCAGTGGTGCCAGAGTCAAGCCCCTCCGTAATTAACCTGACGAGGCCCCTCTAATTAATTTAATGTCCTTCGAGTGGGAGCAGGATCATTGTCCCCCTGCTGTGACAGGGAAACCGAGGCACAGAGGGGGCTCGTCGAAGGGGGATCTTGCCTCGGAAGCATGGGGGGAAGGATTAGCGTGCAGAGGGGGGGGGCAGGGGGCGTGAATGTGCTGGTGACTTTCGGAGATGGAGGTTGTAGCAGAGGTTGGTTGGTCTTGTGCTTGGGAGCTGCCGTTCCCCTTTNTGTGCTGGTGACTCTTGGAGATGGAGGTTGTAGCAGAGGTTGGTTGGTCTTGTGCTTGGGAGCTGCCGTTCCCCTTTCCGGAGGTCCGGGGGCTGGTTTTAGTTCCCCATCTGCCCGGGCAGGAGGATCCCCAGGCTGTCACATGCGCTGGCTGCCCGTCCACGCAGCGAATGAACGTACAGCAGGGAGCGCGGCCCGCGGCACCGGGACCCACTGCAGCAGCGCTGCGTGTGCTGCCCCCAGCCGGGGCCTTTTGTGGCTTCTCCTGCCACCTGTGCCCACCTGCTCTTGCTCCTCCTGGCTGGCGGGCTGCCCTCCCAGGGGGAACGCGGGGGTCCTTCCTCCCTGGGGCTTGCTGCTTGTCCTCCCCCCCAGTTTTTGATCTCTGCCCTCCCCTCCCCACCTGCCCCCAGACAGGAAGAGCAGGAAGCGGAAGTGGTCCCGTTGCTTCCTCATGGCTCTTTGGGTATCCCGCGGAGCAGGGGGGGCCCAAGGTGCCCCGAGGCTACGGACCCGTTTGCCGTCAGCCGCCAGGCCCCCTCCACCACAGGGCGCGGCGCAGAGGAAGCAGGTTCTTCGACCCGCTCCCCGTTTCCTTCGGGGCCCTGGAGCCCTGCTCTCGTCCCGCGCGCTGGTCAGTGGCCGGGCCGAATGCCCGTTGCGGGCAGACTCTGGGCTGCAGTGGGGTTTGGATCAGAGCCCGGGAGAGCTGCTAGCTGGCAGCTACATCCCTCGTGTCAGCCCCTGGGGCGGGACGCTGGGGTAACCTCATGGCAGGACTCTCATGAATGTCCTGGCATCAGCTGTTGCATTAGTGTCCCTTGGCGTCTGCGTCCCGCCTCTCCCTGGCTGCCTGTCCTGGCACACCCTTGGCCTGGGCTTCCTGGCCTTGCCCACCTGCAGAGAGCTCCAGCCGGACCTCCCGGAAGGCAGAGCCCGGCGCTCCTTTCCCCACCGTACCCCGAATGGAAAGGTCAGCTCCGGCCCAGCCACGCCCGCCCACGGCCACGATTCACAGGCCCCGCCGGGGCTGCCGCTTGCGAGGGGATTCCCACGGGAGCCCCCGGCTGGACTGAGAGAGGGCAGACAGAACCGCGGCTGGATTCCCACCACGGTGAGACACGTGGGGCTGGCCCCGATCCAGCAAAGCACGTGATCCCCCTTCTCCCAGCCTTCTCCGGGGCCCCCTGCTTCTCCTAGGAAACAGCCTCCCAGCCCCATGGCCCTTCAGGTCAGTGGTCCCTCCCCTGCAGGTAGCAGGCTCCCAGCGTCGCTGCTTCCTGTCGTCTGCGCTTCGGCTGCTCCCCCCCCCCCGGAGAGATCAGCTGCCTTTTCCCCAGCAGAGGGTTTCCGCTCTGGCTCCGGGTCCCCGGGCGGGCGTCACTGGCTCTCTGCTCCCCCTGGGTGAGTGCAGCTCCCCCCTGCGAGGATCGGCGCTCTCCCTCTTCCCGGCCATCAAGGGCGATGTCAAACGGGTCGGGCTCCACAGGTCCCTGGGGTTCCCTTTACTCAGCTGCCTCCCCCACAAACTTACTCCTCCTTTCCCCTAAACTAGCCCCTCTCTCTGAGAGACACCCTCCCCCCCAGCTCCTGGACACCGGGGTCCCTCCTGATCCCGCCCCCCCGCTGAGTCTCCGGGCCACAAGGATACTACAGGGCGATCAAAGCCGGGGCGTCTACACTGGAGACCTGGCCAAGCTGCCCCACACATCACAGCCCCTGTCAATAGCCAAACCGGACAGGCCACTGGATAAACCCTCTGTGACTGCAGCGTGGGCCGTCCTGGGCAGCAAACGGCAGAGTCGTAGGGGGTCTCTCCTGCGGCCTGGTGCCACCCAAGGCAGGGCTGGGTCTGGGGACTGCCCTGAGTTCTCTCGGGATCCCATGTGGCCGAGGGGGCCGTGACCCGGCCCCGGGCCTGTTCTGCCGGAATTGCGGGTTGTTGCTTCACGCGCGTGACAGGGCGGTGATGGGGCTGGTTCCCTGGGGGGCGAGGGGGAGGGGTTCTGCTTTCTGGGACCGTCGGCATCTGGGCAGCAATCGGAGCCAGCCAGGATGGGGCTGCTGGGGGGAAAATCTGTGCACTGGAATCTGTGCACTGCTGAGGATGGGGGGCCCTGGAACGGGCTCCGGTGGGGTTCTCGTGGAGCAGCCAGCGGGCTCTGGGGGGGACCCCAACACCTAGCGCAGATGGACGCTGCAGCCCGGGGTCGCCCTGCCAGCTGTTCAGAAGGGCCCTTACCCCTGTTCTCTGCACCTTGCCTCGCAGCCAGGCCTTCGCTCTCCTGGCAAGTGCTTTGAGGCTATGGTGATGCGCACAGTGGGAGGAAGAGGGTTACTCTGTGTCACCCCCCAGGTGGGACGCGGGGGAGGGTCACAGGGGTGCTTGGGTCGTGCCAGGGTTGGATGTTGGGGTACTCGTGGCAATCCAGGAGGCAACCAGCAGCGTCACATCCCCGCAGTCCCCCAGGAGGAGATGGTGGCTGGTTAGAGGGAGGCCCAGGGCATTTTGACAATTAATTGATCTTTGACTATTAGTGGTAAATATGCCCAATGGTCTGTGATGGGATGTTANACAGCAGTGTCACATCCCCGCAGTCCCCGCAGGAGGAGATGGTGGCTGGTTAGAGGGAGGCCCAGGGCATTTTGGCAATTAATTGATCTTTGACTATTAGCGGTAATTATGCCCAATGGCCTGTGATGGGATGTTAGATGGGGTGGGATCTGAGTTACTACAGAGAATTCTTTCCTGGGTGTCTGGCTGGTGAGTCTTGCCCACATGCTCAGGGTTTAGCTGATCGCCATATTTGGGGTCGGGAAGGAATTTTCCTCCAGGGCAGATTGGCAGAGGCCCTGGAGGTTTTTCGCCTTCCTCTGCAGCATGGGGCACGGGTCACTTGCTGGAGGCTTCTCTGCACCTTGAAGTCTTTAGACCATGTTTTGAGGACTTCAATAACTCGGGCATAGGTTAGGGGTTTGATACAGGAGTGGGCGGGTGAGATTCTGGGGCCTGCGTTGTGCAGGAGATCGGACTAGTGCAGGGGTAGGCAACCTATGGCACGGGTGTCGAAGGCGGCACACGAGCTGATTTTCAGTGGCACTCACACTGCCCAGGTCCTGGCCACCGGTCCGGGGGGCTCTGCATTTTAAATGAAGTTTCTTAAAATTTTTAAAAACCTTATTGGCTTTACATACAACAATATTTAGTTTTATATTATAGACTTATAGAAAGAGACCTTCTAAAAATGTTGAAATGTATGACTGGCACGCGAAACCTAAAATCCGAGTGAATAAATGAAGACTCGGCACAGCACTTCTGAAAGGTTGCCGCCCCCTGGACTAGACGATCATAATGGTCCCTTCTGACCTTAAAGTCTATGAGTCTATTTGAATGGATCTGTTCTTCCAGGCGGGTGCCACTGACAGATTGTGTAGGGGGGCGCCGGGCAGGCCGGGTGCTAGCCCAGAGCACCCAGCCTGCAGCCTGATCTACAGGGCAGCTGGCTGGAGGGGACGTCCCAGGGTGCGCCTTTGTGCTCACAACCAAGGGATAATGCCCAGGATATGACACCCCCCCTCCCCCCCGCATCCCCACCCCCACCCCACCAGCCATCCAAAAATGAGCACGAGGAACTGAGCCTGGGGAGGGATCTACACAGCCTGCAGCAGGGGCCTGGCCAGCTCTGGGAAGAGGAGGGGGCAGACAGGAGGGCCCCCCAGACAGAGCAGCCCCCCGCTGCTTCCTGCCCCAGGGGAGCCCGGGTCACGAGGCCGATACCCCGCGCTGGCGCAGAGCGGGTGCGGCTGGGAACAGGAGCTCTCCACCCCGCTGTCCCTGGGGCGGGTGGGCCATGGCAGCCGGGCAGCGGATCCTGCCCACGTCAGGGGACCAGGCGGAGTCAAGCTTGGGCTTTGGCTTGTATGTTTCAGGGCATCCAGTCCCCTGTCTCCATCCCCACCAGCCCCGGAGACTCATCCCCAGGGACGCGCCGTGCCCAGCGGTCGGTTCCCTGTGCATGTAAATATCGCTCTGGCTGGGGGGGGCCTGGCTGCGCTGGGGGGGGGCAGGGGCTGACTCAGCAGCAGTTGGGCAAGTGTCCCCTCCCACCCCCCCAGTCCTGGGGGCGGCGCATGCCCTGGAATGACCCCTGCCCCCCCTGCACCCTTTTGGACACTAGCTCTGTCTCCGTGACCCAGTCACCCCTTGGCCTGCGGCAGCCAGGCAGGGGCCGATTGGGCCAGGGGGTTTGGTGGTGGGGACACCCGTCTGCTGAGACCCACCAAACTCCTGTCCTGCAGGGGCACCCAGCTCTGCCCGAGCTCGCCCAGGGATGCTCCAGAGGACGGCAGTGGGAGCCACAGCTGCAAAACCAGAGCCTGGAAGGTACCTGACTCTCCCTGACCTCAGCGGGCTGGGTGCCCAGCACCCACGGGGGCGAAGGTGGGTCTGAGGTGGGGAAGCAGTAGGGTGGCTTGTCCGGGGATCGGCCCTTTACCGGACGGATCCGACCCAGCAAGTGGGGGATCAGGCCAAGTACAGCCGGGGACAGGAGCTGCCTGCTAGGGGGCAGCGTGAAGACGAAGCCTAGAGCTGTGACCCAAGCGCTGTCCCTCCATAGGCAGATCCTGATCCTGCCCAGCGGCTCCCAGGCCTGGCCATGTCCCAGCTGCTGAGCGCGGGGGGCTGACGGCCTCAGTATGAGATGGGGCCCCCTGGGGAGCCCCCTTGATTCCGGCAGGGAGAACGGTCATTACTCCAGGTTGCCATGGGGTGGGATGTAACTATTAACCCATAGGGTGCTGGCATCTTCCCGATGGCCCACTGCATGACCGTGTGTGCAAATCAGCGACAAAGAAACCCAGCAACACGGCCAGGGAAATTAACCGGGGCGGGCACCCGGGCTGGCGCGTATTGGCTGCCAGACCCAGCTAGGACAGGGAGCGGAGATCTGCCTGCGCCTCGGTGGGCCCCGGCAGGGGTTAACTTCAGCTCCCCGCACTCAGCCGCTGCTTGGGGGAAGGTGGCCCCGAGGTTCGGTCTCAGGCTGGGGGCTCTCCGGTTCCTTGTCTCCTCCTGCCTTGCGTTATCGGCGCTGCCCAGCGATGGTGGGACCATGTGGGTGGCAGCTCGCTCCTGGCTGCTGAGTCATCCCACCCGCTTGCGTCAGAGCGAGAGGGCGAGCCGAGGAGGGAAATCTCGTGTCTGCAACAGGAGCAGCGGGCGGGACAAGCTGGGCGGCGCAGAGGGCTGTGACGGGGCTGCGTGGCGCGGAGGGCAGCGCCCCTTTAAATGGTTGATGAGCGGCACTCGCCGTGTTCTGTGTCACAGAAGCTGCCGCGGGTGCAGCTGGCTCTGGTGGTGCCCGTCGGGGTGCAGCTGTGCCTGGCTGGCTCCCTGGGGTTTGCGGTGCTGTAAAGAGCAGAAGAGGCTGGTCGTGATTACTGCCTAGCAGCGCGATGAGGAAAGCCCAGTCGGAGGAGGGGAAGGCATGGGATGGCTGAGGCCGGCGGGGAGGGCTAGTGTGCTGGGGAACGGTATCCGATCGCCTAGGGACTGCCAGGAGGGGGACGGGGCAGGAGCGAGCTGGGTTATAGTGGGATGCAGCCGGAACGCCCCCTGCCCTGGATTGCTGCTGGGACTGGACTCTGGGATAGTTGCATTGGGGAAGAGCTGGTTGCCCCAGGCTGGGCCGATCCGCCCTCACGCAGCCCCCCGCAGTCCTGCCCAGCCTGGGGGGCTTCATCCCGGCTCCTGTTCCCGAAGGCCCCACCACACCTGGCTGTTGCACAGGGACCCGGGAGCTCGGGTACTGAATCCACGTCCTCCCACGACGAGCCGCCGGTGGGCAGATGTGTTCCAGCTGTGGGCAAAGGTGTCCCCTGAGCTCTCAGGGCTTCTCTCTCTGGCTGTTGCTGCCCCTGGTACAGCGTCCTCCGGGCCAGCGGGTTGCGAGATCAAATCCCCCAGCTCCTGTCCCAGGCGGGCCCTGCTGGGCAGTCAGGGCTGGCACCTCTGCCCGGTCAGATTGCGGCCGAGCTATTCCACCAGGCGTAGGAGGTTCCTAGGCAGGCACCAGCTGAGGGAGGCACCAGCTGGAGGGTTAGGGTAGGCAGGGGCCTGGCTAATTACTCTGGACGCTCATGGAGCTGGCATAGGAGAAAGACTGGCATCATCCCGCTAGACTGGCATGATGTGGGGGCTGGGGGAACAATCTCTTCCACGCGCTGCCCCCGTATTGGTCATAGGGTGATGGAGGAGGTCACAAGAAGCTGGTGGGGATGGGGCCGTCTCTTGTCAGGAAGGAACGGGGCAGCTTGAAGGTGTCTGGTGAGCAGGGGGGAGCGGAGGAGGGAGAAAGGCAGGAGCAGGCTGGGGAAACCGGAGACCCCGGGGAGAAGAGCGAAGTCCGCCCGGGCATGTGGAGACGGAGGTGGCAGAGGTGCCCGGAGGATCCGTGAGGAGGAGAATGAGAAGGGGCAGAGAGAGAGCAGGGGACCAGAGGAAGTCTGGGGCGCTCAGGGGGCAGGCAGGGGAGTGTGCCAGGAACTAGGGCCGCCCGGTCATGGTGGCTACGTCTGTCCAAAGGCGGGTGCAGGAGGGGGATGAGCTGCCGGGCCAGGGGCCCAGGTGGAGGGAGCTTGCACCAGACACGGGGGGGGGGGAAAGCCTGGGAAGACAGTCACTTAGACTGAGCTGGAAGAGGGGGCGGGGGGAATCCGTCTCTGCCAGCCGCCCCACTGAATGCCGACCCCTTTCCCCTGCAGCCCTCTCTTCTCTATCGGCAGCTGCCCACGCATGGTCCCTAGAGCCACCGGGGGGCTCGTGGGCCGGGCTGCCCCCTGGGAACGGCGCTGGCCGGGCGTGATGGGCGGGGAGCAGCTGCACAGGGCATCTGGCCGTGCTGTGAGTGCGTGTTGTGGAGCATGAGCCAGGAGAGGGGGCGGGGAGGGGCCAGGAGGCGCATGGGGAGCTACATTCCTGGAAGCCTCCGACAGCGAAGAGGAGCCAGGAATAGAACTAGCCGGGCAAGGGAGGGGACCGCACCTGTGCCCTGGGCCGGCCACTTGCCGGGAGGGAGGCGTGGGTGGAGTCGGCCAACCGTGGAGCCCAGAGAGCTGGGACGGGGCCTGGGTTTCCCCGGGAGTGCCAGGCGATTGCGCCACAGACACGAGGCTCGGTGGGGAGCGGGCATCCCTGGCACCAGGCCGGTCAGGCTGGTTTCGTTATGCCCCCGGCTTGGTAACAAGGGACGCGGCTCCTCCCAGCCACAGCGTCAGGCCCTGCCTAGGTTATTCTCCGGCTCCCAACCCCAGAGCAGGGCGCGTCCTCGGGAACACATGGGGCCAAGCATGCAGGAGAGGAGGGCCAACACCTCTCTTCCTCCGGCCTGTGACTTGCTCCGGGGCGTAGGCCGGACGCCCAGAGGGAGGCAGCAGGGCACGTACCCGGAGGCAGAAACTCAAGTGCCTGGGGAACTTTTATCCTAAAAACGTAGGCACCCTGTGGCTTTAGACAGGAGTTCCGTGGATGGCAGCGGAGCCTAAACCTGGGACGTAAGCGCCTAAACTCAGACCTAGATGGCTCCGTCCCTGTGTGATCCTAGCCCCGAGAGCCCCTGGTTCATGACACGGTGTTTCTGAGGTTGGGAAGATGGGGGGGCCATGGTGTGTTAACCCAGCCCGCCCCTCCCCAGGGTCTCTGTCACAAGCTGTCTCATGGCCGGGGAACTGGGGATGTTTCTCACTATCTGATCAACAGCCCCCCATGCAGTGGGGCCCGGCAAAGCCTGTGCAACTTCTGCTTTCCCTTTCAGCTCTGGACTTGTTCCCTCTGCCAAGGCCACAGCTGGGTTTCTTGCCCTTTTCACCTGGGTCTCGCTTTGTATCAAAGAAGATAAAGAACAAAACAGGCCTGTTAAGTCATTAGCGAGGAAGCAGCCCGGCCTAGTGGCTAAACCCCAGAGCAGGCATCAGATCTGGGGTCTGTTCCTGCCTCTGCTACGGGCGCTCTCATGCAGACTGGTCCCACCCAACACAGGATTGTTCCTGATTGTACATTTCCTAGGGTTGTGTTTACACTCATTGTAAAAGTCCCACCAGCCCTTCCCGTGGGATCTGGCTCTTCCCCAGCCTGATTTTCCATCCTGATTTCATTGGGCTCACCCTAGTCCCTTTGTCCCACACTGGCTCCCTTCAGCCACTAACACACTGCGATCACATCTGCCCTCTGTCACAGCTCTGCCAAGCCGCACCTCCTGAGGGCCAGCGCTCTGGCTTCCTGGTGCGAGGGCTCTGGTGACAGAGCGAAATTCCCCTTTTTACCCAACCGAACAGAGGGGCGACAAAAGGCAAGCGGTGGTGACTGTCACGAGGAACTTGCCTGTCCTCTGGCCAGGCGGAGTGGGAAGTTGAGACATACGCAACAAGGCCATGAGATGATCTGGGCCGTGGCAGTTCCTGTTGTGTTTTAATTCCTGACGGATTGGACCGAGCTGCCCATGCTGGGTTGTCACCCGACCCCCTCACCTGTGCTCAGGCTCTGTCACGCTCTCAGCCCCTCCCCGGGGCCAGGAAGGGGTCAGGCCCTGAGCTGCCCACAGACCCACCTGTCCTCTCCTTTGTCTGCTGGGATGCTGTTCGTTTCCTTTCCCCAGCAACTCCCCCGAGCTGGCTCCATGTTCCTGGGGCTGCCCTGCATCCTGGGTGCGGAGCCCCCCCTTCCCCCCCCCCCCCGGTTATCCCAACGCCGTGCTGTAAAGACATAGCAGCATGTGCTGACGGCAGCATCAGTGCAATTATTTTGTCCTAGGCATGAGGGTGGCAACGGGTGGTAGGTCATCCCTGCCCTCCGGGGACTCCAGACTTTCCAGGTCACCAGCTGGGCAGTTTATTTTTGACTGCACAGTCATAAAATTAACAAAACAATACAGAGGATGGGCGTACATAGCAAACCCCCCCCCCACACACACACACACACATACATACACACACACACACACACCGTCCTAGAGAGCAGTCCTGATTCAGCGTGAAAGAGACACGCTTGACCTCTGGGCCCTGCGTTCAGGTTTCTAAAAGCCCAGACCCGCTGATACCTTTCCAGAGTGTTTTTCAATTCCCATCCAGATCATCTGAGGAAAGAGCTCCGCTCTGCCCTGCCCAGTTCGCAGCCCAACCCCTGCAGGGTTTGGCCGGGGACCCAGCCAGCCCAGTGAAACTGACTGGAAAGAAAAGTGAAACTGACTAGACCATTTTCACTGTCCAAACCCTGCAAACTCCCCTGTCTCTGCTGATGGGCTGTGCCATTGACTCCAGCAGCATGAAATAAGTGTCCATGTCAGTGTTTGCAGGACCAGCACCTGAGCAAAAGCTCAAACAAGCAACGCGAGTGCCTAGAATAGGCTGACCAGATAGCAAGTGTCAAAAATCAGGACAGGAGGTGGGGGGTAATAGGTGCCTATGTGAGAAAAAGACTCAAAAATCGGGACTGTCCCTATAAAATCGGGACATCTGGTCACCCTAGCCTAGAATAGGTCTAAAGAACAGGAGTACTTGTTCTTTTTGCTGATACAGACTAACACGGCTGCTACTCTGAAACCTAGAATAGGTCTGAAGAGCTTCCTGCCTAGGACCTAGCTACGTACTTGTATGGCCCAATCACTGCGATATCTGGGCACCTATTGAATCCCCGGGGGCTTTCTCTGTGGATTGCAGGTACTTCTCTATATGACGAAATCATGGGCTGGCTAATGAGAGACCCACAGGCTGAACTTCGTGCTCTCAGGAAGCAGAGCGGCAGCCGCTGGGTGGGGCCTGCCCTGTTATAACCTGGACGCTTGCAGCTCCCCAGAAGGGGATATCCTGCGTTTGCTTCTACTAGACCCAGGAGGGTGAGTTTGCTTGGGGTGAGTTTGCTCAGATGAGGTGAGCTGGGGCGCCGCAGGGAATTCTACCCTATGGAGCCTCTCTGCTCCCTAGGCACGGGGTGGGGTTAGTGACTAATGGGGCCTGGTCCCCAATGGGGAGCCTCAGCTGATACATAGAACATCAGGGCTGGAAGGGACCTCAGGAGGTATCTAGTCCAACCCCCTGCTCAAAGCAGGACCAATCCCCAACTAAATCATCCCCAGCCAGGGCTCTGTCAAGCCGGCTAAGGAGGGTGCTTGTGCCCCTTGGAATGAGCTTCTGATCCCTTCATCATCATCCCAGCGGCTTTCAAGCAGCCCTACAACCCGCTAGTGCTGGGAAGCTTGGCCTAGCGGTTTGTGGGTCTGTCTAGCTGCTGCGTGTGCCCCTTGCAGGGACCCCACAACGAGCCCCTGCAAAGCCAAGACATCTGGCAGGATCTCCCTGAGAAGGATTGCTGCCTTCCTGTCCTGTATGATCAGCCCCCCGCCCCACCTTGTTCTAACCTGCAGCTTCACCCCAGCCTCTGCCTTAGGAGCGGAAGGCTTTGGCCCTCTGACCGGTGGCGATTTGATGCGGTCGTTGACAGGAGCAGCTCACACCCTGCTGGGGCAGCCGGCTTCCCCTTACATCCGTGTCAAAGGCAGCTAATCTGAGCAGCTCTTTCCTCCTGGAAGTGTGTGGGTAGAACCGAGTTACTGTGATAATTCACATGGGCTTAACGACACCCCAGCGGTGGGTATCAGTCAGCATTACCCTCTGCTGGCTGGAATCAGAACCGCCAGACGGTGTCATAGACCCTGTACTGATCATGGCAAAGGGGGATTCTCCTGTGCTCCTGTTGGAAGGACTTCTGCTTCTCTACCTGGAAGGGCCTAGTCCTGGCCAAACCGCTGCTGCTGGGAATTTCAGAGTGGACGCTCTTAGATGGGCCAGAATTGGCTATGGTATTTCCCTCTCCTCTTGTGCCGCACAGCTGAGGGTCAGGAGCGGGTCTCAAACATTACTTAACCCCACCCTCGTGGCAGGGAGGTATTTATTATCCCCGCTCTCTAGATGGGGAAACTGAGGCATGGTGCACGGCAGTGACTTGTGCAAGTTCAGGCAGCGAGTCTGTCACTGAGCTGTGAATGGAATCCGGGGGTGTTCAGACCTGGTCTCCTGCTCTAACCACTAGACTGACCTCCCTCCAGGAGCTGCACAGGAAACCCAGTCCTTCAGCCACTAAATCGTCACCCCATTTCCTACCAACGTTCTAATTTTTAGCTCATCAGATAGGAACATGCGAGACATGGGATGGGAGAGGCCCTCGGCCCTGCGGGAGGGACGTCATTAACCTCTTTAAAACTAAAAAGGTGAGACTTATGTGGAACATGTTACAGGGCAACCGTCCCCCAAAAGAACCTTCCCCTTTGTGCCAAGGACCCTCTGGAGAGGGTGACGATGATCTCTAGCTGTGGTACAGCACTTTTCCTCGGTACACCTCAGAGCGCTGTACAAAGGATCATCCTCCCCACTGCACAGATGGGGAAACTGAGGCACGGAGAGGGGACTTGACTGGCCCAAGGTCCCCCAGCCGGCCAGTGAGGGAGCTGAGAATAGAACCCAGGTGTCCTAGGCTCTATGCACGTGGGATTAGGTGGAGGATCCAAAGGAGGATTTGTAAGACCTAGGGAAAAAATCAAGCCATCCCGGTGCAGCTCTGGGACTTCAAGGGGACCCCTGGAGGCCTAAGATGTTTGCAGATGTTAAATACTCGGGGTGCTCCCCCCCCCCCCAAGTCCTACTATCTGCTGTGACAGGCCTGAAAATTAAACTGCAGGCTGGCTCAGGTTCATCCGTGACCTGGGGCCTGTCTCTCCTCTTGCACCAGCTGAGTCAGGAGCGAGGGCAGCGAAGTTGGTGGGGTTGTGCCGACGTAAAAGGGGTATAAGGAAGCTCCGGATCCGGCCCTGGGCTTCCGACTCCTCAGGGCCACCAGGCAACCTGCTCCCAGTGCTGAGGGACGGGTCTGTCTTTAGGTGCCCAGAGAGTAGTTATCAGTGGTTCAGTCAGGCTGGAAGGGCATAATGAGTGGGGTCCCGCAGGGATCGGTTCTGGGTCCAGTTCTGTTCAATATCGTCATAAATGATTTAGCTAATGGCACAGAGAGTACAGTTATAAAGTCTGCGGATGATACCAAGCTGGGAGGGGTTGCAAGTGCTTTGGAGGACAGGATTAAAATTCAGAATGATCTGGACAAACTGGAGAAATGGTCTGAAGTAAATAGGATGAAATTCAATAAAGACAAATGCAAAGTGCTCCATTTAGGAAGGAACAATCAGTTGCACACATGCAAACTGGGAAATGACTGCCTAGGAAGGAGTGCTGAGGAAAGGGATCTGGGGGTCGTAGTGGATCACAAGCTAAATATGAGTCAACAGTGTAACCCTGTTGCAAAAAAAGTGAACATCATTCTGGGCTGTATCAGCAGGAGTGTTGTAAGCAAGACACGGGAAGTAATTCTTCCGCTCTACTCCGCCCTGGTTAGGCCTCAACTGGAGTGTTGTGTCCAGTTCTGGGCGCCACATTTCAGGAGAGATGTGGACAAATTGGAGAAAGTCCAGAGAAGAGCAACAAAAATGATGAAAGGGCTAGAAAACATGACCTATGAGGGAAGATTGAAAATATTGGGTTTGTTTAGTTTGGAGAAGAGAAGACTGAGAGGGGACATAACAGTTTTCAAGTACATAAAAGGTTGTTACAAGGAGGAGGGAGAACAATTGTTGTTCTTAACCTCTGAGGACGGGACAAGAAGCAATGGGCTTAAATTGCAGCAAGGGAGGTTTAGGTTGGACATTAGGAAAAACTTCCTACGTGTCAGGGTGGTTAAGCAGTGGAATAAATTGCCCAGGGAGGTTGTGGAATCTCCATCATTGGGGATTTTTAAGAGCAGGTTGGACAAACATCCGTCAGGGATGTTCTAGATAATACTTAGTCCTGCCATGAGTGCAGGGGACTGGACGAGACGACCTCTCAGGGTCCCTTCCAGTCCTATGATTCTCGTGTGTGACAACTGCTGGGAGAGGGCTCTGGGTGTGTTGCGTGGCCCCGAACACGAAGGAAGGAGCTGACTGTCTCTAATGACAAGCTGCCCACGAAGCATAGTGCAGCCCTGATGCCCGTCTCTTCCCCCTTAGTGTAACTGAATGTACGTTACTAGGGGGATAATTAACCTGTTACAGGTGTGAGAGCGAGACTGGGACATGTGTCGCAAGCCTCTTACTGCATCAGATTCCTGCTCCTGCTCATCCCTTTGTGCCTCTGGGCTCCCCTGGCCTCCTGCTTGTAACCAGTCTGGCCCCAGTGACTAGATAAGTCTCACGCACCCAGAGCTGGGACTAGACGCCTGCTCCTTTGCTTGGAAAACTTTCTCTCTGCCCCTTGAGCCAAAGGCGAGCTCCCTTAGTGGGCATCAGGAGTAGTGGATGCAGTGTCCTCTCTGCAGGCCCTGACAGGATTGCACCATGTGATCACTCACGACACAGCGTGTGCATTACACACACAGGCCTCGCTCCCTTTCTGCTTCCTTGCGTCTTTCCCCTGCTCTGTGCCTACACTCATGCTGTGCCCTTGGGACGGCCGGTTCCTGCCTATTCACTATGCGCCTCTTTCCCCTTTAAACCCTGTGTCCTCCCTAGCTTGGTCTCCCTTCCTTCCTTCACTGAGCTCCTGTCCTGGACTCTGAGCTCTCCAGGGCAGGGACCGTGCCACATCCTTCTATGGTGCTAAGTACGCGGGGAGCCATCCTGGCTCCATTGAAGTCAGCGGGAGTTTTGCAATTGACGTGGCGGCTAGACTTTCACTCATGGCCTCGAATGCGTCTGGGATCCCTGCACTGCACTGCCCCACTCGGTGAACTCCCAGCTTCCGGAGAGAGGCCAGCCCATTGTAGGCACCATGACTCATCCCTCTCACCTCCCGCGAGCTGGAGCTGCTTTGGCTGCAGTTTGCACGAGGGCACAGTGGAGAAGTAACATCCCCCCCCCCCGATCGCTAGTGGCTGGATCAGTAGTAATGAGGAGAGTGACTGTCCCCGTCCTGTGGACACACCCTGCACTTGGGAGGTCAGCGGGGGCGCTGCCCGCAGATCGGTGCCCTTGTGTCAGATCAAGGATCCCTGTCGGGCAATTAATGACTGTAAAGCCGCCAGCTGGATTATCCCAAACCCCCTGAGGTCCCACGTGGGGTCGTCTCTGCCAGTGTCCAGGCATCACACTGCAAACTCCCTGGACGATCCAACACCCGGTTTGTCCGACAGTCCTTGGCGCGTCCATGCACGGGGTGATCGGGGGGTGTCCGAAGCCTGGACTGTCACGGGCTGGAATCTGGGTCCTGCCTTCCATTCAGGTTCCACTTATACAGGGTTAGTAAATAATGAACAGACGCTAGCGTGGTGAGTGGCAGCGGCTGCAGATGTTTAAATCCCAGCAGTAGAAGGTGCTGCAGCTGGGGGATAAGCCACCTATTGACCCACCGGAGTCTGGTCATTTATCAGCCCTGTCTACGTAGAACCTTCCTCTCAAACGTGACCAGAATCTGTTCCCCAAAAGCCTGTGGCCTCTGTCACTGGCCAACCATTTGGCTACTCGGTGACTGATCAGGGGCTGGCGCCTCTTTCTGGCCTGACCTGACTCTTGTCATGGTGTGACCCCCTTGGGAGCAAAGTGCGATGAAATATACGAAGAACCGTAGCGTGATCTCTGGGCGGGTGAAACTCCCCTTTAAGGCAGTAGAGTGACACCTCTGTTTCCCCACGGTGCTGAAATGTACCAGCTGGGATTCCAGCTTAGGGCATAGCCTGATCCAGCTCCTGCTTGATCTCTGGCCCGACTCCCCTGGATTTTAATGGCAGCAGGATTGGGCCTCTGTCGTCAGGCTCCTGTCTGTGTCCGGCTGCAGTGAGGTGGGTTTAAAGGGCTCCTGGCCTCTCGTGACACGAAGCCGGTGGAAGGGATTTGGGGGCATTCGTACCAGGGTTCCTGTTAGCTGGCTCCATGGCCCTGTCTCTGTGCTCGCTGGCTGTGATGTTACAGAATTGCTGCCTCGGCGCTGCATGCAGAGATCACTTGATCCGAACCCCGGAAGGACTTGGGGAGAGCGATTTGCTATCTGGGGCCCCGGGCAAAAATTGCTTAGATGTTTGTTGGCATTTAAGACCCACCCACTGAATTGACTCTTTGGTTACCAGGATCTGCCTTGCGCTGGTCTCTTTTGAGGGTCAATAATAGTCTTTATTGACCAGGCAGAAATATCACCCTGGACATCTTGGGAGCAGAGCTCTGGCCGGTGGGTCTGCGCTGAGCCAGACTCCGGTGCACAGAGCCGCCGTGGCCCAAGCGTCGTGGCCTTTGGCTAAGGGTCCATGAATTGCGCAGACAATAATGGCAGATTTTTCTCTCCCTTTGTCTCCAGGTGCTTGAGAGAGTCAGTCGGAGCCTTTGGGAGTCACCATGTCATACCCCAGTGCTCCCCCGCCCTACGATGACAAGAATCCCCTCTACCCCCCGCAGCCTGGGGGCCACCCCCAGCCTGGAGCCTATCCTGGGGGCTACCCACAACCTGCACCCTATCCTGGGGGCTACCCACAGCCTGGAGGGTATCCTGGGGGCTACCCACAGCCCGGAGGGTATCCCCATCCAGGTGTCCCAGTACCCCCCATGTCAACACTCCCGATGAACCTAGGTAAGTTGAGCATTCACAATAGGGGGCACGGTGCAGAAATCCACTGATGGCCCATCTGGCCCCCGTCCCCAGAGACCAGCTTACAGCTTCTGAGATCAGAGCAAACCCACTGGGCCATCAACGTGCTGAAAGAGACAAGGGTCCGCCCCTGGTTCCAGTCGTTCTTGGTCCCGTTCTGCACTGAGGCAGGGGTCGCCCCAGGGACCGGATCAAAGAGTAACAATGGGCTGGATTCTGCTCTCAGGGGACAGGGCCGTCAGGGTGGCAGTGCCCATGTGGGACCAGAGGAGTGAGGAGTGCAGGGCAGAGGAGACGGTGGGGTGAGGGGAAGGGGTCTCTGGAAGGGCAGGGTAATGGATACGGTGACTCGGGCTCTGCAGGACCTGGCGTGAGTGGGGAGTGGGGGGATTTCCTTCACCCCCTGGGACGGATGGGCTCCGATCCGTCACTCACCCGGATCTGATAGAGAGGAGATGTCCAGGTAAGAGACAAAATATTCCAGTCTCCAGTCCCGTCGTGTCAAAGCTGGGCTGTGCTTGGCTGGTCCGTTCCATCCTCCCCACCCGCGGGTCGGTCCCATCGGGCAGTGCCCCATTGTGACAGGGGCACCCATGGCCTCGTGGTCCCACCCAGAAGGAGGTGGGGTCTGATGGGGGAGGGGAGGGGACCAGAAACACTCGACTGACGGGCCGAGCCCGGGGGTGGGACGGAGAAAGGAGACGGTGCCGCTAGAGAGGGGGGACGGTTACTTCCCTGCGCCTCGTGCCAGATGCACCCCCCCGGCGTCACCCTGCCGGGTACCAGGCCGGCGTCTCCTGTCTGGGCTCAGCCCTCTCGGCCATGCTGTCAGTGAGACCCCAGCTGGTGCCGAGGGGCCGTTGGGCTGGGGTGTCCCATGGGGCAGCCCCCTCCTAGCTCGTGGGGAGAGGCAGCCAGGAAGGGATCTGACACTTGGGCGGGGCAGACCCCGGACACGTGCCAGGTCAGCAGGGGCACGTGGAGAGCTGATGGCCCTCAGCCGTGCCAGCGTTCGGGCGCTGACTCTCCCCCTTTTGTGCCCCCCCCCCCAGGGGACAGCTATGGCAGTGGTGGCTCGGGGGAGGAGGACGGGCTGAGAGCAGGCACCATGGATGACAAGAAAGTGCGACACGCCTTCATCCGCAAGGTAACTCTGGAGGGAGCTGGGCTGCCCGGCCCCCGGGGGTGCAGGGTGGGGGAGCCGTGGGGTGGGTGGGGAGGGGGTGTCCCCCTCCAGACTCTGGCCCCCAGGAACAGGCTGCGGCCGGCGGGGCGAGCCTGGCGCCTGGGTACCAGTGCGGGGCCGGGGACCTGTGGCTGGCGTGTCTGCGTGGTGAGGCCAGCGGCTAGGGGCAGCGTCAGGCTCCCACGGCTGCAGGCCCCCTAGTGCTGGCAGGAGCTGGGGGCACGGCCCTGGCCTGGGGAGGGGGCTGGGACTGGCGTGGCCTGGGCTACAGAGCCCCTCCCCACGCTGGCCAGGCTAACAGGACACCCGGAGCCCGTTGGATGGGAGCCTCGGTAGGAGCTGCCCACCCTGGGGACTATGAGGGGCTGGATCTCCATGGCCCACCCGGTCCCTGGCCCCCCGCCCGACTGCCATTGGGGGCATGGCAGGGGCTGGCGCTGACTCCATCAGGAGCGGGAGTGAGAGCCAGCGGCGCCATCCACCTGGGGTGCTGGGCAGCTGGGGGCAGTGACGCCTCGGGGCCACCTTGGCGTGTCTGTGCAGGGAGCTGGGCCGGTGCCCTGTGGGTGACCCCTCTGTGCCTGTCTGTGCCCTGTGGGGGGGACAGGACTGGTGCCCGTGGGTGACCCCTCTGTGCCTGTCTGTGCCCTTTGGGGGGACAGGACTGGTGCCCGTGGGTGACCCCTCTGTGCCTGTCTGTGCCCTGTGGGGGGGCCACGCCGGTGCCTGTGGGTGACCCCTCTGTGCCTGTCTGTGCCCTGTGGGGGGGCCGGGCCGGTGCCTGTGGGTGACCCCTCTGTGCCTGTCTGTGCCCTGTGGGGGGACAGGACTGGTGCCCGTGGGTGACCCCTCTGTGCCTGTCTGTGCCCTGTGGGAGGGACAGGACTGGTGCCCCATGGGTGACCCCTCTGTGCTTGTCTCTTTCAGGTCTACACCATCATCTCAGTCCAGCTGCTGGTGACCGTGGGCATCATCGCCGTGTTCACCTTCGTGTGAGTCTCCCCTTGTCCGGAGCCCTGCCCTCACCGCCAGCCCCCAGCAGCTGCTGTCCCAGGGGCTGGTCCCTGCTCCACGGGGCCCCAGGAGCTGGGACGTCCCAGGGACTCTCTGGAGGAACGAAGCCGTCTGCCCCCAGTGCCCCGTCCCCCCGCTGAGGGGAGGGACCAGAGCCTCGCCAGGGGGATGGAGGAGACGGGCACCGTCTCACAAGGGACGGGGAGCCCCACCCCGGGGCTGTTTAAAGCCAGGCTGGGTGCAGCCCCGCGGGATGGGCTGTGGGGGGTGACCCTGCCCTGCCCTGTCAGGAGTCCGGATGGATCCTGGCGGGTCTGTCTGGGGAGCTGGGCACAGAGCGGGGCAGGGTCCTTGCTCCCGGGCTGGAGACCCCACAGCTGGTCTGTGCTGTGTGGGGGGCAGGCAACGGCTTGGGGGTGATGACGAGCGGGGAGCGTCTCGCTTCCCAGCCTTCCCTGCTCGCTAGGGCCCGTGGTGTGAACACCAGGGGGTGGAGACCGCGGGGGAGCAGAGAAGGGGCCACGTGGTGACGGGTGTAGCCAGGAACCGATCTCACGCTCTTCTCCCTCTTCGCAGCTCCCCCGTCCGCAACTTTGTGCAGAGGAACATTGCTGTGTATTACTGCTCCTAGTAAGTATCACTCCGCCCTTGGGCGGAGCTGCCAGTGCCAGCTCCCCTCCCTGCTCACCCCGGGCTCACCTGCCCTTTGGCTGGGCCCCTGTGCTGCCGTGTGAGACCTGGCAGACTCACCGCCGCTCGGTCAGTGGGCTCCCTGCTGAGTGCCACGAGGCGCTGGTGCCCCATGCCAGAGGCAGAGGGTGCTGTGTGGGTGCCGCCTCCAGCCCCTGGTGGCATGGGGAGGGAGAGGGGCAGTTAATGACAGGTCGCTTTCTCTAAAGCAAAAACCAAGGAAACTACGTGCATAAAACTCTGTGACAGCCATGTTCCAGCTGAGATCAGGTCTCGGGTGGGAACTGTGGCTCTTCGAGCAATAATGACTGGTCATGCCACTGTATCAGCTAAAGCACGAAGGTTTCGGATTTACAGAGGGAGCCTTGTCTAATGGTTGGAGCATGAGCCTGTTGGAGCTGTCTGCTCACACTGGCTCTACCACATCATCTGACCTCAGGGGAGCTGTTTCCTGGCTCTGTGCCTCAGTTTCCCCTCTGTGCAATGGGAGTAATGCTTCCCTACTGCCGAGGCGCGATGTGAAACGTAACGAATGAACCTCGGCCCTTCTGCTGCCTGCACGAGGCTCTGACCGGCCCCGGCTCCGGGTGGGCAGCAGGGCTGGGAAGGATCCCAACCTCTGTCTCTCTCTCTCCCCAGCGCTGTGTTCCTGGTCACCTACCTGGTGCTGGCCTGCTGCCAGGGCCCCAGGTGAGTGTCTCCTTCACTGGGGATCAGAGAGAGCGGCCCCTCCCTCCGAGCCCGCCCCCCGGCTCAGAGTCCCCCGGGCACTGGGAAGCGGGTCGGGGGGAGTGACTGAGGCAGGGGGCCGTGGCCAGAACGGGCTCTGGCTCCATCCCCAAGGGGCGATGAGACGAGGCTGCCCCCCAGGGTCGATTCCCGTCCATCCAGGGACGCCACCTGCCCTGACTCGGGGGTTGGTTTTCACGGGGGGCCCTTGCCCCAGGCGACATCACGCTGAGCTCACCCCAGAAACCCCGACCGCCCGGGTTTCCCCCAGCCTGCGGCGCAGCGCCCTGGGCTCTGACAACCTGCACCCTGACCTGTGTGTTCCCTGACTTCCCCCAGGAGACGCTTCCCCTGGAACCTCATCCTGCTGAGCATCTTTGTAAGTGGGGCTGTGGGACCGGGTTGTACCGGGTGGGGGAGTGATCCTGGGACGGGGCCTGTGGGGAGGAGTGGGATGGAACGGAGGGAAGGCTTTGATGGCTGAACACTGGTTAGGATTGGGGCTGGGGTCACGTGGGGGTGTGTGTGTAGAAATGGGGGGGGGGTCTGTGTGTTTCATGGGCCGCCTCCTACCTCAGGATCACACCTGTGCCTAAAACACGCCCCTCAGTGCCTCCTGCTGGGAATCCCCACGTCTCGGCGGGGACCCGGGAAGCCGACACGATGCTTTGATCCCTCGCTGGGGCTGGCTCCACAGCTAATCGCCCCCTTTCCTTTCGTTTGCTGCAGACGCTGGCCATGGCCTTCATGACGGGAGCCATCGCCAGGTACTGGCTGGGGAAACCCCCACTGAGCCCCTTCCCTCCTTCGCCTTCCCCGAGTTCGCCTGTCGCCCGCGGGGGGGGAGGCGGTAAAGAACGTGTCCACCGGGCCACGTGCCCCCGTGTCGGGGTCGCTCGCCCTCCGGGGGAGGTGGGCTCGGACGGAGAGGAAAACCAGCCCAACCCTGCTTCTAATTTAGGGGATCCCCTGGCTTAGCTCAGCTTGAAGGAGTCGCCCTGGAGCCTGGACTCAACCAGGCGCCTCCTGGGGGCGAGTCGCAGAACCGCAGGCTGCCTGTGATGGCTTTTCTATAGGGCCCCTGGGTGCCGTGTCGGAACGCCCGCCAAGCCCACGGGATCGCACTGCCGGGGAGCGAGGCCCGGTTCTTGGCTCCCATTTGCATGCGGAGGGGGAAGTGGGAAATCATCGAATGGCTTTTAAATTAACCCCCCACCCCTTTAACCCTTTGTGTGCAGCATGTATAGCACCCGGGCTGTCCTGATCACCATGGTGATCACTGCGATAGTGGCCATAATTGTCACCGTCTTCTGCTTCCAGACCAAGGTAAGGCTTGATGGGCTCCCTGCCCGTCCGGGGCAGCAGGGACGGGGGGAGTCAGGGGATTTCCCCTCCTGAGGGCCCCGCGACAGAGGTTGGGACAGGGTACGAGGCAGACGCTGCCTCATTCAGAGTGGGGTGCTGGAGCGGAGAGCCCCGTCCCCTAAGGGATCCCCGCTGCCTGTGCCCAGCTCTGGGACTGACAGAGCAGGAACCGAACCTGGATCTCTTGCAGCAGCCCAGAGAGAGCTGGGTCAGTGACCCTCCCGGGCCAGCGCTTTGGGGTGTCCCCTCCGGCCGGGCGGCCATTCCCAGTGCGGCTCCCACTGGCTGCATCCCAGCTGGGCAGCGCCTTGCCCTGCGTGCTGCTGACCCTCGCTACCAAGGCTGCCGTGCAACATCCGTCCCGTGCCACCTGACGCAGCCGATCCGCGCCGACGTGGGGAGCAGACTGTGACGGAGCAGGGAGCAGGGCGGATTTGAGATGTGACGGAGCAGGGAGCAGGGCGGATTTGAGATGTGACGGAGCAGGGAGCAGGGCGGATTTGACCTGGGAATGTGGCAGGGGAGTTACATTGGGGATGGGAAGGAAGCTACCTGAGCTGTAACCTGAGCCAGGAGGGGGGGTGGGAGAAGTGACACCTTCGGCTGGGAGACTGAACAAAGGAGAGGAGGAGCAGGGGGAGCGGGGGAGAGAGCTGCTGGAGGAGTTTCTAGTGTCAGTTTTGGGCTGGGTGGTGAAACGCAGGGAACCCCAAGCTGGGGGCTAAGTTCCCTAAACCCCCCAGAAGGACTTGATTGAGGGGTTCTGTTTGTACCTACAAGCTCTGCTTGGGGCTGTGTTCCTGTCATCTAATAAACCTTCCGTTTTACTGGCTGNAGTGGCCATAATTGTCACCGTCTTCTGCTTCCAGACCAAGGTAAGGCTCGATGGGCTCCCTGCCCGTCCGGGGCAGCAGGGACGGGGGGAGTCAGGGGATTTCCCCTCCTGAGGGCCCCGCGACATAGGTTGGGACAGGGTACGAGGCAGACGCTGCCTCATGCAGAGTGGGGTGCTGGAGCGGAGAGCCCCTTCCCCTAAGGGATCCCCGCTGCCTGTGCCCAGCTCTGGGACTGACGGAGCAGGAACCGAACCTGGATCTCTTGCAGCAGCCCAGAGAGAGCTGGGTCAGTGACCCTCCCGGGCCAGCGCTTTGGGGTGTCCCCTCCGGCCAGGTGGCCATTCCCAGTGCGGCTCCCACTGGCTGCATCCCAGCTGGGCAGCGCCTTGCCCTGCGTGCTGCTGACCCTCGCTACCCAGGCTGCCGCGCAACATCCGTCCCGTGCACCTGACGCAGCCGATCCGCGCCGACGTGGGGAGCAGACTGTGCCGGGGCAGGGAGCAGGGCGGATTTGACCTGGGAATGTGGCAGGGGAGTTACATTGGGGATGGGAAGGAAGCTACCTGAGCTGTAACTTGAGCCAGGAGGGGGGGGTGGGAGAAGTGACACCTTCGGCCGGGAGACTGAACAAAGGAGAGGAGGAGCAGGGGGAGGGGGAGACCTGCTGGAGGAGTTTTTTGTTTTTCAGTTTGGGGCTGGGTGGGGAAACGCAGGGAACCCCAAGCTGGGGGCTAAGTTCCCTAAACCCCCCAGAAGGATTTGATTGAGGGGTTCTGGTTGTACCTACAAGCTCTGCTTGGGGCTGTGTTCCTGTCATCTAATAAACCTTCCGTTTTACTGGCTGGCTGAGAGTCACGGTGAATCCCAGGAAGAGGGGTGCAGGGCCCTGACTCCCCCACTCTCCGTGACACAGACGTGCCCCAGGCTCTGGCGCCTCCTGCGGGGGAAGCCCGGTGCTGCGGGATGGCTGCCTTCCCCCCATGCTCCGCGAGTCCCTTTGTAACTTGTCGCCGTCCCGCTGGCAGGTGGATTTCACGTCGTGTACCGGGCTGTTCTGTGTGCTGGGGATTGTCGTCATGGTGACGGGAATAATCACCGCCATCGTCCTCTCCTTCAAATATGTGAGTAGTGGCTGGGGCAGGCCCGTTCGAGGACAGGCTGGGACATGACACCAGCGCTGCCCTCTGCTGGCCCCATCCATAGCTGCAGTTGCCAGCACGGCAAGCGGGACCTGCCGGAGTCTGCTGAGAGCCTGAAGCAATAGCCCCCATGGGTGGGTGAACTGCCCCATTTACACAGCGGAGATGTTGACTCTGAAACCTAATTATGGCAAATCGGAATGTCAGCAGCAGGGTGATTTCATCCCTGATCACTTCAGCTGATGCGTCCAGCTGCCCTGGGACGGTGGGCAGGAGGTGAATGGAGTCACCGTAACTTCGTCTCCCAAACTGGCCCCACTTCAGTATCTTGCACGAAAGCAAACCTCTGCTCCTGAGCCAGCTGCACCTGGCAACAGCTCGCGCTTGGCCAGGGATGTCAGGGTGTGTTTTGCTGACAGAGGGAAAGTTGCCTGGGAGATTTGGTCGCCTGGGTTCACTTTAAAAGGCAGCTATGCCGCAGATATGGTATTTGGTGGGGTGGCTGAAACCAGACCATCTCCCTTCACTCCATCCTGCAGCCATACCTCCTTGAGTGTGAATAGACCTAGCAACGTGCCAAACTGCATTGACTGAGCAGGATCAGGCCTGGTTGCTTGGGAGGGGGACCTCTAAGGGAAGCCCAGCTACAGCTGGGTGAGGTGTGGGTGATGCAGTTGGGGGCGCTCTCCCCTGTGAGTTGGGGGTGAGCTGTGCTGCTGGAGCTGCTCTTTCAGAAGAAAAGCAAATCCACGAGCACCGACATCCTTCCAAAGTTAGGGTGTTAGCCAACAGCTGTCATGCTCCTCCCCAGAGGTGGCTGCATCTCAGAGTCGGGTAAAGCAATCCCTGACACCTACGCTGTAGGATCCAAATGGTTTTTCTCCAGCCCTGGGCTGGTGGGTTGCATTACTGGGTCTGTGCCCCGGGGCAGCCGCTGCAGCCCTCTGTCCTCTGACCGCCCCGGGCTGCCCGTGTCTTTGCAGATTGCATGGCTCCACATGCTGTACGCGGCCATCGGCGCGATCGTCTTTACCCTGGTGAGTAACGTGGCTCGCGCTCTGTCCCTGCTGGGCTGGGAGCCTCCCATGTTCCTGGGGCAGGTGCGGGGAGGATGAAGGCAGCTCCTGGCTCCGACACCTGGGGCTGACAATCTCTAGCAGCATGGCTGACCCATCGCCCTGTCTCTGGTCTCCCCAGTTCCTCGCCTACAACACCCAGCTGGTGCTGGGGAACAGGAAGAACGCGATCAGCCCCGAGGAGTACGTCTACGGAGCTCTGGAGATCTACATGAACATCGTCCAGATCTTCATCTTCCTACTGCAGATCGTGGGCCGGAGCTAGAGCCTCCACAGAGCTCCCGGCTGGAATTGCCCCGGGCCCAGAAGTGCTCCGGGAACACCTTGCCGCCTTCCTTCCCCTCGTCCTCCCCCCCCGCCCCCCGGCGTGTCTCTCCCAGGCCAATGGCCTCTGATTTCCCTTCTCACCTGGGGAGCGCAGCATGGCTGCTCAGAGGGGTAGCAGGCGAGACTGGCCCATCTGCCCTGCAGAATAACAAGGCTTTGCCCAGAAATGAAGCCAGTGTCAGCTGATTTCTGCCTGCCCTGTTAATTCCTCCGCTACCCTCTGTGCTCCCACGTAGCCTCCTGTCTTTCTTCTCTCCCCACGCTGCCCCGGGGATGTCAATACGCGGAGTTCATCCCCGTAGCATCCTCTCTTGCAGAGGTGTGTTCATGGCACTGCTTCCGATCCCAGATCCTCTAGGCATGGCTCCCTGGGAAGTGAGAAATCCAAGGGCAGCCCCTGCCTGGCTGCGCGGATCCCCGGGCCCATGACTGCGTTCTTTGCCAATGGGCTCCCTCCATTTCGGCTGCCTGGCGCCAGGCTCCCTCCCCTTCTCTTGCCGCGTTCCTTCACGTCATCAAATCCGAATCCACTCAAAGGAGAGCAGAAAGACAGGGGCTTAGTCCTCGCTCCGCTCTGAACCAAGGTGTGCAGGTTCCCTCCGCCCTGCAGAGCGCCCTCCGGTGGGGAGGAGCAGCGTGGGCTGCAATCAATGCACTGAGATGATTTTAGAGTGGAGGGGGGGGATTTGTCATCTATTAGTGCTTTTCAATTCCAGCAGGGTTTTCACCCTCCCTGTGAATACAGATCAGCCCAGACTTCAGGGCAAACACCAATGCCTTGGGGCAGTTACATGTCTTAAGCTAGCCTTATGTTAAGTAAAAAAAACAAAAAGATCTACTTAGCCACAGGCTGGGGAGGAAAAATGTACAGAGGCACGACCCATGCTAGTGCTCATATTTTTGTTGTTTCTAATTCAATGTATTTTATTCTTGGTAAGCAAAGGGTTTTGTATCGAGCTGCCATACTGTATATTTGACCAGTCCGGAAAGCCAAAGGGCCTTGAAATAACATTGTTTGACCGGGGGGGAGGCGAACGGCACAAGGGGAATTGCAAAGAAACGTGCTGTGTATATTGCTCGTGCTCTCTAGTAAGAGATTCGCTTATTGCAGAAGGAAACCGAACTGGGGCTGCAGGAAGGGGCTCAGGCAGCATTGTAAGTCACCACCCCTAATTCTAGAGGCTGGAACAGATGCTTTAAGTGGGGGCAGGATGGGGCAGAAACGCTGCGTTGGAGCACTCTGGCTCCCCCGGGGCAGTGCTGGTGAAGGGGGTGGGGGGGCAGCAGCTGAACCCAGAGCCGGTTCCCAGCTCCTCATGGGAAGAGCAGGCTCAGAGCTGGGCGGCTGGATCAGAATCCCCAGGCGAACGGCCTAAAGGGCAGGGGAACGGGGGGTGCAGCCAGCGTTAACCCTTTGTGCTCCTTCCACGACGCTAGCGGCTCGGGCCAGCCTTGTTCACTCAGTGCCTTAAATCCCGATGTTCCCGGCCGATGATTTGAGGTCAGCCCAGCACATGGCAGGGAGTCGCCCCTTTCACGGGCAGCCCTCGTCAGATCCAGGCAGGGAGAAGAGCCTGTTCTGGATGCCGGCCTTGGAGGCAGAGCTGCGGATGAGCAGAGCCCAGCTCTGGCCTGGCTGAGGGCGGGGGCGTTGGCCGGCTGGGGTTAGCTTTGCTATGCAAAGGGCTGTCGGATGCGCTGCAGAGGTTAGTGGATTGGCTCAACGGGGACAGACCTAGAGACGCTCCGCAAACCGCCAGCCGGGTGCGGAGAGGTCCCCAGTCCATGCAGCAGGGACCGGGAGGGGATGGCTGTCTAGCATACGCTGTATTATATTCGAATGCTGCAACCGGTGGGAGCAGCGCGGTCGGCTCCCGGCACCAAAGAACACAGACAAGTTGCACTCAATAAAGCGAAACACTGTGTACTTTTTCAAGCATCCAGCATCTTTTGATTTTTATTCACGCTTGTGAAAGTGACCGTGGTGCAGGGGACAGAGGTGGGTGTGACCCCTGGGACCTGAATCCCCCAAGCCAGAGATGCTGGAGGTAGAGTAAGCATACCCCACCTCCCAAAACCACTGCCACACCCCCACCCTGCAGAGACCATCTCTGGAAATGAGACGGGAGCTCAGTCCCCAGCCTCTCAGCTGAGGCTGTCGACAAGGATTGGGGGAGAGGGAACGTAGCTACCTCCCAAACTGGACCAGGACCGAGCCTCACCGTCTCACTTCACACAGCCTCAGCAGTAACATTCAGGTACCATGGAGCTGGACCCTGTTTAAAGCAGCTTCTGAATTCCCTGCCCCATCCAAGGCAGATTCCCGGGACAGCAGCATTACCCACACCCCTGCGGGGATACTTCAGGGGCTCGAGCCAGCCTTTCAGAAGTGGTAACTGGCTCTTCCCCGGACTCGGTGAGGAAAGGCTCTGGGCCAGATCTCCATGCAGCGGTGCAACATCCCCTTCCTGTCGTGCCCCTCGGGGTTACAGCTGCACAGGGGCAGGTTTCTCTGAGGGGAAGGGTTTATTTAGGATCTCACTTCTGTCCCACACCCGCTGTGTGCAACGTACAGGCAACGTGAGGAATCGGAGGAGGGTAGAGTGATTTGGGCAGAAACAGCATGACCCCGCAGGGGACTGACTCTCAAACAGATGGGCTGTTTGCACCTAAGACCAATCACTGGGACAGTGTTTCTCATTCTGCAGCATCAAGCAAATGTGCCTCCACGTCCCCGAGCTCTGAGCAGGAAGGAAGTCTCTGTTGCCTTGGCTCTGCGTTCCAAGACTAGGCCTTGGTGTCAGCCTCGCCCTCTGGTCCCAGCGAGGGCCTCCTGTACCGCACTCTCTCGTACTCCCCCATGTTGGACGCCTTCATCTTCTGGTGAGCCTTTAGCTGCTTCAGGCGGTTTTTGTCCACTTCGCGCTTGGTCAGGAGGAAGAGGATGATGCCGGAGGGGAAGCCGATGGCCCTGCGGGAAACCAGGACTATGGTTAAACTGCAGGACGTTCAGCATCCATCAGGCAGGGTGGGGCGAGGCTTGCACTGCCTCAGGGCAGGAACTGTCCAGGCTTCTCCCAGTTCTGCCCATGCCCCTCAATCCCAACCCGCAGTCCCCCTTGTTCTAGTCCTGGGCTCCTGTCACACAGCTCTGCCAATGCCTCTGAGGTCTCCCCTTGCCCCCACCAGGCTCCAGGCTGGGGCAGATCCCCTTTGAGATGTACCCACGCTGCTCCTTACACTAACAGAGGATGCCGCACACTCCCACCGTATGCCAGGGCCTCCATCGAGGGTCGCAGGCAGACAGCGCACAACTGGACTAGGAATTCAATCCCAACAGAACGGGTCGGAGGCTATTTCTAAGCAGGGGACACTGATGCTGGTGACGCTCCCAACCCCTGAGCGTGAGAGGGATGAGCAGCAATTTGCAAGACTCACCAGGCCACACCAACCATCTTCATGGGGTTCTTGGCTTTCCGCGGCGGGATGTACTCGGGGATTTCATGGACTCGCCGGCCCGGTTCGGGCTTGGCTCGTACTTCCAATGGGGCTCGGCTGCTGCCGTGGAGGAGTCGGACGTTGAGCCGGGCAGGGGGGCCGCGGGTCCCAGCTACGCAGACTGCCCGGCTCACAGCAGCGGAGAACAACCCTGCGCAAGACACAGCCGGGTTACCCAGCATCCGCCGGTCGCCACAAAGACCCCGGCCCGGGGAGGGGGCGAGGCTGGGGAGCTCCGCGGCAGTCAGAGCGGACGCCTGGTCTCGCATCTGCACGCAAGAGACCCCAGCTCAGGATCGGGGCCCACGCCAAGGGGCCTGGCTGGTATTTCAGCTCCCGCCTCGCGCTGCAAGGAGAGAACCAGGCCCTGGCACCGGGGGAGGGGCCGCG
>QXTE01000156.1:997577-1026769 GCA_003942145.1 Platysternon megacephalum
CGATGTGGCCCTCAGGCCAAAAAGTTTGCCCACCCCTGGACTAGCTGCTGGCTGATCATAGGAGCAGGAGCTTCTCCATCAAGGCTGGGGACCGACTGACTGACTGACAGGTGGGAGCTTGAAAAAGGGCAGGGCAATCCTGGGCCAACTTGCCAAAAGCCAAAGCGACCAATCAGCACCTGAGACCGCCACCATCTAGCCTGGTATCCCTGTTCCTGGCCTGCTAGGTCAGCCCCTCCCTTGCCTTGCGCCGTGGCCGATGCTGGTGTAGCCATGTTTGTCTAACACCGTCTACACCCCAAGCGACCAGCTCCTGTCCTGGATCTTGGCGGTTAATGGGTGTAGAATGCTCCCGATCTGTAACCGAGCCTGTCTGGGCTTGGGCGCTACCGAAGCGGGAGTTGGGAAGTCGGCCGGCTTTCCACGTTCGTTCGGTAGGTGATAGTTATTGACGCTATTCTGTCCCGTGAAGCCTCCGTTTTCTGCGTGAGCCTCGATCCCACGACCAACACCCTGGCAGTGACGGGCGGGGAGGACGACAAGGCCTTCGTATGGCGGCTGAGTGATGGTGAACGCCTGTTTGAATGCTCAGGTGAGGTGCGCTGGCATATGGGAGGTTCTGCTTTGATTCCTGGTGGTTGTGGCGGGCTCCCTTTGGGGGTGTTACTGTGCAGTGTTAAACAGCTGCCGTGTTCCACCCCAGAAAGAGCTGCATTGTCGTGGTGGATGGAAAAGAGAGAGAGCTGGGATCTTTAGGGATGACGAGCCGTACAGATAAATGACGAGCCGTACAGATAAATCTAATGGCCTGCTGGAGCCTGGAGCCAACCTTCTGCTGTGGATAATCTTCAGTGCTTGGCTTGATGTTATCTGTCTTAACCGCAGCAGTTAACCAAGGCTGGCTAAATCACGACCCCCTGCTTTCCCCATTGCTGTCTCTTCAGGTCACAAGGACTCCGTCACCTGCGCAGGTTTCAGCCATGACTCCGTGTTTGTGGCCACGGGGGACATGAGCGGACTGATCAAAGTGTGGCAGGTGGACACGAAGGAAGAGATCTGGTCGTTCGAAGTGGGTGACTTGGAGGTGAGAGGGGAATTAAAGGGGCGTCGCTAATGGAATCTGGAGCCCAGACCCCACTCTAGGGGAAAAGTGAGGGGGCAGGGGGGTTCCTTTTTTAAGAGACCACATAGAACCTCAGCCTGGTAACAGTCCTCGGGTGTCCGACCACGGACCCTTGAAAGAGGTCCTTCACTTTGACTGTTATCTAATTCCTATCTCCCAGGCTGAACAGATCTCCTGATTTTTCCACTGGAAAGGGCGATGCAGCATGCTATGGTGGCTTCTTGGCCTGGGGGCGGTGTATAGGGCAGGCCCTGGGAACATAGAATGATCCGGGCGGTGCAGTGGCTGATGGGTTGGAAGCCTCAGGGAGTTTTGGTCCAGAAAGCTTCGTAGCATCTGTTGGCTGTCTCAGGAGCTGCATGATGGGTGGATTTCTCTATGTAGCTCCTGGTCCCTCTGCCTTTCCTCCCGTATGTGAACCTTGGATGAAAAGATCAGAGAACACGTCCTCCCTTGTGTGTTTCTTCTTCCTCTTCTTAATTTCACCAAGGGGAAGTCCGGGTGTTACCAACAGGACTCAAAACTTTGTGTGAAGTTGTGCTGAAATTAGGCAGATTTTACCGGTACAATTCTGTAGTGTAGACCAGGCCCAGTTCAGTGGGGAGAAGCGAACTGGATTTTGAAACCATTTCTAGTTAGCTGGTGTAACTGACGCTGGCAAGGACGATTGTATCCTGAATGCTGCTTCTGTCTTGATTGTGTCCCTTTAGGTAGGGAGTTGGGCGCTTGCATCTCGCTGTGTATTGTGTAGTTCATCCAAAGAGCTGAAAGTGCGTGTACAGCAGGGGGAAACTGAGTCACGGAGGGGCAGTGACTGGTGTACGGTCACCCAGTCAGAGGGAGAGCCTGGAGAGAAGTCCTGTGCTCTAATCACGAGGCCGTGCTGCCCAAAGTTTGGCCTTGAACCTCTTGCTTCTCTGGATACTGGGGCAGCGTGCCTGGGGGTGACTGCACCCGTCTCCCTCCTCGTGTGCCCGCCGGCAGGGGAGGTGGTATGGAGCCAGTTCTAGAGGGAGCCCAAGTGTCCAGCCTGGATTCCCTTCTGTGGGCCCCACTGGTGGATCCTCTCGTGGCTGAGCCAGGCCTGTACCGTCTGGCTCTCCCCCAGGCCCGACTGCTCTTCAGCATCCTCCCCCCCGTCTGTCTCCCTTTCCCCAGTGGATGGAGTGGCATCCTCAGGCCCACGTCCTGCTGGCGGGCACAGCTGATGGGAACTCCTGGATGTGGAAGATTCCCAGCGGCGAGTCCAAGACCTTCCAGGGGCCGAGCTGCCCGGCCACCTGTGGCAGGGTCCTTCCTGACGGTGAGAGGGCGGGGAAGGGGTCTGGGGAAGCTGGGCATGGAAACTGGGCCGTGGCGCAAGCCTGCCAGTTGTTACGGCACAGCCACTGACTCTCTCTGGGCACCCGCTCCCCGCACCCCCCGGACTAATCCTACTGGGAACCGTGTGTCGTCTCCGCCAGTCCCTCGGCCAGCAGGCAGGGGGCACCCAGTGGAGCTGTCAGGGCAGGAGTCACCGAGCCCTGCGAGGATTCTGCCCCCGGGGAAGGGGTCTGGGTCCCTTGGCCTGCAGGGGGCAGCCTGGGAGTGGGAAGGATGGGACGGGGACGGGGGAAAGGGTCTCGTAAGCGGCTGTTGTGCATCTCTCCGTCCAGGGAAGAGAGCGGTGGTTGGCTATGAGGACGGGACGGTGCGGATCTGGGACCTGAAGCAGGGAAGCTCGCTCCACGTTCTTAAAGGTACGGAAGGGTTAATTCCCCCTGTCCGTTCGTAGCTAGGAAGGGCAGAGCGCTGGCGTGGCTTTGGGTTCCTATACGCGTCTCTGTTTTCCAAGGGTCTGCACCAAAGGAACACGGGGCGGGGTGGGGGGTGGCTGGGTCCATCAGCCCCTGTCCTTGGACTCGGGTAATGCCCGTCAGAGGGGCGTGGGGCTCTCTCCTCAGAGACTGGGGCAGTCCGTCCGTACAGGGAGAGCGGTTCCGATGCACCAGAGGCTAGTCCGTGGCTGGTCTCTGCAGAACTCGGCACGTTGGCTGCCTCAGCTGAGGGGCATTGGCAGACCTGCGTGCTGGCAGGAAGGGGCCCGGCTCCTCGCAGCAGGGCCCGGGGAGGCCGTTGGTCAGGCTTGAGGGGCATCAGCAGCGCTGGTGTGAACTGGTGGTACAGCTGCTCTGGGTTGGGCTCTGAGGTCTCCCAGGCAGCATCTGACCTCCCGTTGACTGTGAACTTTCCTCAGGTCAGGATGGGCATCAGGGCCCCTTGACGTGCGTGACCAGCAATAAAGATGGCAGCCTGGTCATGACCGGGTCCGTGGATTGTCACGCCAAGCTGGTGAACTCAGCCACCGGCAAGGTGAGGCCCTCGCACTGCCCTGGGGCTGGGTTAACAGCTGCCTCTGACTTCACGGCCCCGCAGCTCTGGGAGAGCGAGCTGCTCTGGCTGGTCTGGCCCGGCCTGGTCTCACTCAGCCTCCGTCGGCTCCCCGATCACCGATCTCTGCGCCCGCCTGCGCCCGGGTAGTACCTGCAGTGGTGTTGATCTGCCAGCAGAGAGGGTGGTCCGGAGTGGGGCTACTGGAGTTCAGGGCTGCTGGAGGCGGCGGGCGGGATCAATTAGCCTCCTGGCCCAGTCGGGCTCTTGTCTCTGGCTGCTGATGGGGACCCCTCCGCGGTTATTGGGGAAGGGGGGTGGCCTGGTCTGTATTTGCAGGGCCCCCACTCTAACGGGCTTGGCTGAGGCTGTAGCAGGCTCAGCAATCTCCAGGTGACCTGGGTGTCTTAGCTTGGGCATCAGAGACTCCTGCTTTGAGGTCCCAGGTTGGATCCCCACTGGGGTTAGTTTTCCTAGGGACCTAGTGGGTCCCAGGTTCAGAGCTGCCCATCCCCCAGTCCTTCAGGGGCGTGTTGGATCCCAACCCCCCATCCTTTTTTTGGGGGGGGGCGGGGGGACAACACACTGGATTGGCTCCCAGGGCCCCCTCCCCACTGGCTCTGATGGGGGGTGTCTCCTCTCTGCCCAGGTGGTCTGTGTGTTTAAGATGGAAAGTGCAGCCTCAAAGCCTCCGGCGGGGGAGGCCGAATCCAACTCGGTCGAGTCCCTGGGCTTCTGCAATGTGTGAGTACAGGCCGGGTGGGCGAAAGGCTGATTCCCCCGGCTCGCCCTTCCGGGGCTGGGCCTGGACGCTGGGGAAGAGCCGTGGGCAGAGGTGACCCCAGCAGCTGCATCAAGAAAGGGAGGGACAGTGGGTGGGGAGGTGCTGATTTGGCATGGGGGGCGGCGGGGGTCTGTGAGGGTCCCAGTGCTGCTATCCTGGGGAGGCTGGGGTGCCGTTCTCCCCCCACCCCCACCTCGCCATCCCTATTGGTAACAAATCCAAGGAGTCACGTTATCTGTTTGGCTGGGGACTGTGGCTCTGAAGCCGGGGACTGACCGAAGAAGCCTCGCTCCCCCACCCAGGCTGCTTGGCCAGCAAAGCAGGGGGGCCAGTTCCTTCGAAATCCACCCCCCCTTTGCTCCTAACAGGGGGTTTGGCAGGTAAACCAGCCCCTCCCTCCCTCCTTTCACTTCCTTCCCTCTCCCGCTGGCTAAGAGGTGCTGCTCTGGGAGGTNGGGGGGGGTGCTCTCCTCCCAGTCAGCTGCCCCCGTGGCCCAGGGCAGGGGCCGGCAGCTCCTAGCATGGCTCCTGGCTGATTCCCATATAAATCCTCATTCCCTCCCGGCTGTCGCTAACCTCTAGACACTGCTGCCATCTCTGCCCGGGGACCATCACTGAGCCCCCTTGGCTTGGGCCTAGCCTTGGGGCCGGGTCCCAGCCCCCAGCCAGAAAAGCAGGGTTTGTGGGCTCTGACCAGTGATCCTAACGTCCCTGTGGTGCGTCGAGACAGCTGCCCGTGCCCCCGGTGCCAGGCGCCGCGTCCCTTGTGGGGTGGAGGTCCCACGTCTGGCGCCAGACTGAGCGAGCCAGCCCCGCGCCCTTGTCCAGGGGGGGGGGGGTGTTGGAGTCGCTAGGTGGCTCCGGGTGGCGCGCTCGCTGATTTCCGTGCCTGCAGTCGGGGATCGTGCAGCTGCTGTGGGAGGACAGCTCGGCCGTGGTGTACACCTGCAGCCTGGACGGGGCCGTGCGCTTGTGGGACGCTCGCTCCGGGAAGATGATCAGCGAGTATCGGGGCCATTCGGCCGAAATCCTGGACTTCGCCGTCAACAAGTGAGTGGCCGCGGCGGGCTCTGCCTGCGCTACCGCTGCCCTCACGCTGCAGCGGGCACGGCCCCCGCTCCATCTGCCCGTTCGGCTGGCGGTGGGCACAGGGCTGGCCTGGGCGGGGGGCGGGGGGGGGGGAATTGGCTCCTACGTACGTACAGTCTGTGAGCTTTGCGCTCAGAAAGCGGGAGCTGTCCTGCCCCAGCCGGCTCGAGAACAGTGGCGCTGGATGTGATCAGACTCAGGGTCGGGGGGTGGCATTAAGAAGGGGGCTTTGTTAGGCTGGGCTGAGAGCAGGTCTCTGCCCCTTGAGGCTTCGGAAGGGGCAGCAAATGCTCTTGAGTGGCTGAGGGGGGGGTTCGGGAAGTGGAAAGAGTTGAGCTGCGCAGCTCGGATCTGGAGGAAAGGGAGCATGGGCCGAACTGGGAGGGTGGAGTTGGCGCGCTCTGGCTTGGGACTGAGGGGCACTGGCAGAGCCGAGGGGAGTAAAGGCTAGACTGGAATAGCCCGTCTCTCTGTCGCTTTCCAGACCCAAGGCCGGTGGGCGGCGGCTGGGGGGGCTCTGCCCTTTGTCCCCCGGTCCCCTCTAACCCGATCTCCCGTCTCTTTCCCAGGGACGCGTCCATAGTGGTGACAACGTCCGGGGATCACCAAGCCAAAGTGTTCTGCGTGCAGCGCCCGGATCGTTAGCATCGGCGCCTGGAGGGGAGCGGAGCATTGTGGGAGCCGAGAGCAGTGCATTGTGGGATGGGGGGGGGGAAGAAATAAACGCAGCAGCAAAGTGAGGTGAAGCGATCCACGGCTGGAACTCGAGGGGGGTGGGAGGCTGGTGCGTACTGATCCTTTTCGCATAAAGTGGTTCATAGCTATCGCTTGGCCATCTCCGCCCTGTTTAGTTTTAGGGCTAATCCCAGGGTTTTCTATGAAATGTTTTAATTATATAAATTATTTCACGTACCGGATCCCGTCTGTTCCAACGTCTCCCGCGTCAGCCAGGGCATCAGAGCGGCTCCCGCCGGTTGCACCAGCTCTTTCTTTGGGATCTAGCCCCGGGGGGGGATGTGCTGGGTGCTGCTACGGGCGGATCCTGTGGGGCTGCAGGGAGGGGGCAGCTGGGGTGAAATGAGAAACGGATCTGCCCCCCTCTTCCGTGCATGTGGATGCTCCTGGGAAGTGCTGATGAGAGGTTGGGGTGAGGGGCTCTGGGGGTGCCCCATGGGGAACCGATTCCCCTAAATTGTCTTCGCTGTGGGACTCTTCTGCCTTCTTTCCCCTCCAAAGGCCCCTGTGTCCCAGCAGTTCTCTGTGGGGCCCCATAGGGCTCCCCCTCTTCTGTGCCAACCACTGGCTCCCTGCCCTGCCGGTTGGTTCCTGCCCGCTGCCATGCTGGGCCTGACAGGCGGTAGCCCTGGGATCTCGGCCTTGCTGCTGGCCCTGTGCTGAAAGGCAGTCGTTTGGGGCTCTGCCCGCCTCATGGAGGAAGGGGGTGCCGGAGTCTCAGGTGCCCCCTCTGGGCGACCCCAGCCCCAGTGTTCAAATCCCAGGCCTGCTGCAGGGAAGCATCAGAATAAAGCCTCGAAGGTAGCAAAGCGCCAGCCCCCCTGAAACCCTCCTGCTGTATCTGGGTCCAAGGTACGTCTCTGGGGCCCCGTGACCGCTGCTCAATTGCTAATGTATTCCCCCCCCCCCCCCGAGACAGGGCGGGGCCGCCCCCACTGTACAGAGGGGAACTGAGGCACAGCGATCAAGTCATATGGGCACTGTCACCTGGGCAGAGTGGGGAATTGAACCCAGCTCTCCAGAGGGCCAGGCAGGCTCCCTGGCCGCTGGTCCGTCCTTCCTCTTGTGTGGCCAGAGGGCTCGCAGGGCCAGGTCCAAGGGGGCAGACGTGGGGCTGGCTGAGGGTCAGGGTCACACCCAGCATGGCTTGGGAGGGGGAGGGGGGGGTCTCTTGGCCACTGCTTCTCTCTGGGGCAGCAGGGACTTAGGGACCCCAAACCAAACACTGGGGGAGGGAGGACCCCTTGTGGAGTCAGGCCAGCAAGGGGGGGGAAGGGGGGAGAGTGCCAAGCCTGGGGGAGGTGAAGATGGAGAAGGGACCGTGTGGCCCAGCCATGGTGGTGGCTTTTCCTCCCCACCCTGGAAGGGAGGTGATTGCCCCAGAAGACAGGCAAGCGTCGCCGGTGTCCCTGCTGGCCAGCCAGAGCGGGCAGATGGTGCCTGTTCCCCTGGAGGCTGTATGGGGGGGGGGTGTGGATAACAGGCTCCCTGGCCCGGCCCCAGAAGCTGGCTCTGGGGAGTTGGGAGGGTCTTGTCATCAGGGCTTTACGCTCCCCCTCGCTGCCTGCAGCCCCTGGGCCTCTCAGCTGGCCAGGCCCTTTGCAGTTTGCTTCTGTCCTGCGGCTGCCGCCTCCCCTTCAGAGTCCTGCCAATCGGGGAGGCCTGGACGCTGAGATTCCTGGGTTCTGTTCCCAGCTCTGCCAGTGACTTCTGGGTGAGTCATGCCCCCCTGTGCCTCAGTTTCCCCCTCTATAAAAGGGGGCATAATACACAGGGCGGTGGGCCTTAACNGATAACAGGCTCCCTGGCCCGGCCCCAGAAGCTGGCTCTGGGGAGTTGGGAGGGTCTTGGCATCAGGGCTTTACGCTCCCCCTCGCTGCCTGCAGCCCCTGGGCCTCTCATCTGGCCAGGCCCTTTGCAGTTTGCTTCTGTCCTGCGGCTGCCGCCTCCCCCTTCAGAGTCCTGCCAATCGGGGAGGCCTGGACACTCAGATTCCTGGGTTCTGTTCCCAGCTCTGCCAGTGACTTCTGGGTGAGTCATGCCCCCCCCCCCCNATGATAAGATAACCGGCTCTGTGGATGAGGGGAAAGCAGTGGATGTGCTATTTCTGGACTTTAGCAAAGCTTTTGATACAGTCTCCCACAGTATTCTTGCCAGCAAGTTAAAGAAGTATGGGCTGGATGAATGGACGGTAAGGTGGATAGAAAACTGGCTAGATGGTCGGGCTCAACGGGTAGTGATCAATGGTTCCTTGTCTAGTTGGCAGCCGGTATCAAGTGGAGTGCCCCAAGGGTCGGTGCTGGGGCCGGTTTTATTCAATATCTTCATTAACGATCTGGAAGATGGTGTGGACTGCACCCTTAGCAAGTTTGCAGATGACACTAAACTGGGAGGAGTGGTTGATACGCTGGAGGGTAGGGATAGGATACAGAGGGACCTAGACAAATTAGAGGATTGGGCCAAAAGAAATATGATGAGGTTCAACAAGGACAAGTGCAGAGTCCTGCATTTAGGACGAAAGAATCCCATGCACTGCTATAGACTAGGGACCGAATGGCTGGGCAGCAGTTCTGCAGAAAAGGACCTAGGGGTTACGGTGGACGAAAAGCTGAATATGAGTCAACAGTGTGCCCTTGTTGCCAAGAAGGCTAATGGCATTTTGGGTTGTATAAGTAGGGGCATTTCCAGCAGATCGAGGGATGTGATCATTCCCCTCTACTCAGCACTGGTGAGGCCTCATTTGGAGTACTGTGTCCAGTTTTGGGCCCCACACTACAAGAAGGATGTGGATAAATTGGAGAGAGTCCAGCGGAGGGCAACAAAAATGATTAGGGGGCTGGAGCACATGACTTACGAGGAGAGGCTGAGGGAACTGGGATTGTTTAGTCTGCAGAAGAGAAGAATGAGGGGCGATTTGATAGCTGCTTTCAACTACCTGAAAGGGGGTTCCAAAGAGGATGGATCTAGACTGTTCTCAGTGATAGAAGATGACAGAACAAGGAGTAATGGTCTCAAGTTGCAGAGGGGGAGGTTTAGGTTGGACATTAGGAAAAACTTTTTCACTAGTAGGGTGGTGAAGAACTGGAATGGGTTACCTAGGGAGGTAGTGGAATCTCCTTCCTTAGAGGTTTTTAAGGTCAGGCTTGACAAAGCCCTGGCTGGGCTGATTTAGTTGGGTTTGGTCCTGCTTTGAGCAGGGGGTTGGACTAGATGACCTCCTGAGGTCCCTTCCAACCCTGAGATTCTATGATTCTATGATTCTAGGACTTGAAGGTTTTGGACACCGACAGCTCCGAAGGACCAAGCGGTTTGGGCCCGATCTGTTTTTGCCCAGACACAAAACCAGATGCTCCACAAAATGCCGAAACAGCGGGGGACGCTTATTCTATAGGCCTGTACTATCTAAAGTTGAGGGAAAAATTCGGTATTAAGCCTGTGCGAGTTCATAACCGTAAAACCGTGATGTGTGCTATCGTGCGAGCGGCTGTGCACGAAATCAAGCACTGCCTAAGAGAAAAACAAAACGAGGATTGTCCTGGGTGCTCCATAGATGCCCCCGGTCAAAGGCGTCACGTCTGCGTGTCCTGGTCTTTAAATGATGTGAACTGTAAAATTAAAGAAATTAGCCGTAGCTTGTGTATGGAGAGTGTGTTAAATATCATCATCACGTTGGGATACGCGCTGCAGTGTCTCTGTTTAACCCAGGAACATTTCGCTCTAAGGGCAGAACTGGTGGACAAAGTAACAAAGGCCGAAAACCCAAATAGCGTTTTAAATGAAATCATCAAACCGACAGATGAAANTATAAGCGGCCTGTTCCTCTAACAAAAGCCCAACCACCTCACCCAGCCCTGGCGCTTGTGCGGGAGGGTTATAGGCTCCCTGTGGACCCTTGCAAAGCAGCCCCAGAGCCCCTCTTAAATCATACCATCTTCCGCTTCGGCTGAACCTTTTCATTTTCCATCCCAACCCCTCTGCATTAGGCCTTAATCATAGCCCCTCTGATTCCAACAATGTCTCAGGTCTCTCGTCTACTGTTTCATTTTATTTAATGCTGTCCATTATCTAGGGTTACAGTTTGCATAAAAGTGTTTTACAAAAATATATTCTCTAGGGGGGTTAAACAAAATAATAATCAACAAAATTGTAATTGTTGCTTTGCAGGCATTGCTACAAAGTATCTTTAAGTTCATTTTTGTTAATATTTCTAATAGGCCGTAAAATGGAAAAAATAATACTTCATAAAGTAAAAAAGTGCTTCCAAATAACAAACGCATGCCCATGCTAAAGTGTAACAACTAACACAAAATAGTTGATAACTTTTTTAGTGAAACAGTTTTGTAATCAACATGCCCCCTAAAACTCAGGACAGCTTTCTTACCCCCATGTGGCTTTTTAAAAAATTTGTTTGTCCTCGGTTTAAATTTTAAAAAACAATAAAAAAAAAAGGGTGTGTGTGGGGAGGGTGTTCTTCAGATAGGCCATCTCTAAGTTTCATGCAGTCATAAAGCAACGATTTTTGTCTTTTATAATCAGTAAATAAAATAAAATACTTGTTATAACTTTCACAAAGTATCTTTCAATGCAGCCTCACCATTTGTTAAAACTTTAACCGTGTTTAAAAAGTCTGTGTAAAAAACCAAGCAAACTAAAAAAGTGCCCCCTAGAGGCTTGCTAAGGCAAACTATAGTGCATAAATCATTGGTTAGCCTAATTAGGCTTATCTGTTTTTAAAATGTAAAGAAACTAATACAGCTCCAGCCTGTGCTGTATTAGTTTAATAAAATCTATAAACCCAAAACAAATACACAAGCTTGTACCTGTGCCTCAAAACACAAATTGCAAACATTTAAAAACAAAAACATTCTAATAATGCAACAAAAAAATTCATACTTAAATCTAAAAGGCCTAAAAAAAAAAAAGCTTAATATAACTTTTGCATAAATATGTTAAAAAGTAAAAAGAAAAATAAACGTTTCCCTAATTCACTGAATTACAAAATAAAATATAAACTAGCTGTTACTAAGGTTCTATGGTTTTCACTCGGGGGTGTTTTCTGCATCTCATTTTTTTAAATTAAAACAAACGTAAAAAAATGTTAAAGGGTTCTATCTTCATATAGGTTTGTCTTTTTAAGTCAATATAAAGCAAAGCTTTATTCCTTTACAAAACTTAATGTAACTTTAACTTGCATTTGTTAAAAAGCAGGCACAAAAAAGCAGCCTTCTCTCTTATCACACAGGCTGTTTTTGCTAACAAGGGCTTTGCTGCAACTTCACAGTTTTTACTAAAAAAAAATAACCCACGTTAGTCTAAAAACTTTTTTAAACAGGTTTTTAACCCTGGTTTGTTTCTGCAAACTTACATTTTACTAAAATACTTATGCGAAGGGGGTTATATAAAAAAGTGTGCCTTCAAATAGCCTGTTTTTTAAAGGGGTCTTCTTTTTTTCTAATCACAACCTTTAAAAGGCTGTTTTAACTCAAAACTTTCTTGTTAGGTTTAAACCTGGGGTGCTTTTTTATTAAAACATCCCTTTTAGTAAAGAAAAAAAGTGCCTTTAGGTTAGGGTTTTTCTTTTAAAGTGTTTATGTAATAAGTTAAAAAAAATAGGTATTACTTTACAAATAAAAATGTTTTATAGCTTGTGCTGGTTAGCATTTTGTGACAGGGCTTTGTTTGTTTAGATAAAAGCAAAGCAGATGGCCTCAGGGTTTGTTTTTTCTAAAAAAAAAGGCTACATTCTTAGCTTTAAGGGTAAAAAAAGTTTGTATTTTATATAGTAAGCCTATTTACAGTTAAAGTTACTGTTTTTTTAGTACCAGTTTTTGGTATAATTTTGTTTTAAAAGCCCGGCCTGTGTTTTCTTGTCATGTTTTGGCCTTTTTATTTAATCACAAAGGCTGTTTTTTGCTAACAGCCTGCTGTTTTCACACTGTGTTACTAAAAAATAACCACGTTAGCCTAAAACCTAGAAAAAACTTTTATAAACCTAAACTGTTTTTGCCAACTTACATTTTATTTAAAACACTTATTGTTAAAAAGTAAAAAAAAAATCAAGCTTCTTTTCTCTAATTCAGTAGTTAACAAAATAAAAAAATATATAAACTGATTGTTACTAAAACCTGGGGTGCTTTATTTTATTACAACATCCCTGTAAATAAAGGGCTGTGTCTTTTCAAGTCAATATAAAGCAAAGCTTTATTCCATTACAAAACTTAATGTAACTATCTTGTGTTTGTTAAAAAGCAGTCTTCTTCTTTCAAATCACAGCTACCAGCTGCAAAAGCCTGTTGTTTTATATGGGGCTTACTAAAAAAAAGCAACCCAATACTAGCCTAAAACCTAAAAAAAAATAAAAAAAATTTTAAATGGCTTGTTACTAAAAGCTTACGGTTTTAACTTTTCTTAAAACCCCCTTGTAAAAAAGTAGGTCTAATTCTTTAAATAAAAATAAGGCAGTTAAAAGGAAGGTGAAGGAAAGGGGGGTGGGAAAGGAAGTTGGCTCTTGTTTAAAATCTTGGGCCCCTAGAATTGGTTCAAAAACTAAATTTTATAACACGGTTGTAAAACAACCTCTAATTGGCCCAATCCAAAGGCTATGCTAACGAGCCTGAAAGGTTCTAAACTGTGCTGCTGCCTCAGTTTACAGAAAATCCAGGCCAGGTATAGATCTTTCTCTCTCTTTAATTCAGCCATGTGCTCTTTATCTTTTTTTTGTTTTTTCTTTTAGCCTCTCTTTTTAAAGGCTATAATAACCAGCCTGAAAGTTTTTAAGCTGTGCTGCTGCCTCAGTTTACAGAAAAATTAGCCAGGTAAAGATCTCTTTATTTAATTATGTGCTTTTTATTTTTTTCTTTGTTCTTTCTTTTAGCCTTCTTTTTTTTAACCTACCCTGATACTGAATGCTTTTTTTATTATGTGCTTGCTAACTTTTCTTTGTAAACCTAGCTTTTAATGCTTTTTATTTACTTTTTTATTATGTGCTTACTAAATTTTTTTTTTAAACCTAGTTTTATTGTTTTAGCCCGTTTTTATGATGTGCTTAGNACTGGAAAATGGGGTAAGAAATGAGGTGGCAAAATTTGCAGATGAGATCAAATTATTCAATATATTTAAGAGCAAAGCAGACTGTGAAGAGCTACAATGGGATTTCACATAACTTGGACATTGGGCAACAAAATGGTAGATGAAATTCAGTGTTGATAAATGCAAAATAACGCACATTGGAAAAACCTAATCCCAACTGTACAGACAAAATGATGGTGCCAAATTAGCTCTTGCCACTCAAAAAAGAGATCTTGGAGTCACTGTGGATAGTGCTCTGAAAACATCCGCTCAGTGCGCAGCGTCAGTCAAAAAAGTGATCAGAATGTTGGGAACCAGAGGTGGTGCATGTAATAGGCCAAGACAGGCTAAGCCTCCCTTGGTGCAGCTGTGGCCACTGCCCAGCAGTTGCAGGGTTCGCACAGGGAACTTTTTATTATTATGTGCCTTGCAGGTTCCAGGGTAGGTGAGGAGGCATTATGTGCTACTCAGCTTCTTCAGTAATCTCGCTGCACTCCATGGAGATTACTGAGGATCCAGGAACCTGAGTAACACAAGTGACACACTGTCACCCCCAGGGTGCAGTCTGGGAGCCGTGGGAACCACTGTGCCCCTTAACCCTCCAGCTTGGCTGGCCAATCTTACACTGCTTTGTAGGTGAAAGACAGCCTCTTCAAGCCCTGTTATCAGGGCCGGCTTTAGGCCGATTCAACCAATTCCCCTGAATCGGGCCCCACGCCCAAGCCCCGGTACGGGGTACCGGCAAGAGCCGGTGCGCCGTACCGGGGTGGCCCGGCTTCCCCAGGGGGCAATTTAAAGTGCCTGGGGCTCCCAGCAGGGGCTGGAGCCCCAGGCCCTTTAACTTGCCACCAGAGCCCCACTGCTGGAGCCCTGGGGTAGGGCTGCGGGGCTATGGGGGCTATTTAAAAAGTCCGGGGCTCCCGTTGCTTCTACCGCCCCGGCCCTTTAAATAGCCGCTGGAGCCCGCTGCTTCCCCAGGGCTCCCTCGGCTATTTAAAGGGCCGGGGCAGTAGAAGCAGGGGAGCCCCGGGCCCTTTAAATAGCCCCCAGAGCCCTGGGATAGCGGGGCGCTCCAGGGGCTATTTAAAGGGCCGGGCTCCAGCTGCCTCTGCCGCACCCCCTGCCCGCACCAGCCCTGCACCCCCTGCCTGCCCGCAGCCAGCCCCTGTCTCCAGCCAGCCCCGCACCTCCTGCCCAAAGCCAGCCCCTGCCGCACCCCCTGCCCTGCCCACACCAGCCCCGCACCCCCTGCCCTGTCTCCGGCCAGCCCCGCACCTCCTGCCCTGTCTCCAGCCAGCCCCGCAACCCCTGCCCGCAGCCAGCCCCTGCCGCACCCCCTGCCCTGCCCGCACCAGCCCCGCACCCCCTGCCCGCAGCCAGCCCCTGCCGCACCCCCTGCCCTGCCCACACCCGCCCCGCACCCCCTGCCCTGTCCCCGGCCAGCCCCGCACCTCCTGCCCTGCCTGCAGCCAAACCCTGCCGCACCCCCCTGCAGCCCTGCCCGAAGCCAGCCAGCCCCACACACACCCCTGCCCGCACCAGCCTCGCACCCCCTGCCCTGCCTGCACCAGCCCTGCACTCCCTGCCCTGCCCGCACCCCCTGCCCTGTCTCCAGCCAACCTCTGCCGCACCCCCCTGCCTGANAATGTATCCAATTTTCTATTCTTTTATAACCTGCCCTTTAACAACAGCTCACCTTTTTTCAGTAAACTTTAAACTTCTCTCCTTACTCAAACTCAACCCGTAACCTTTTTTCTCTAAACTTTCTTTTTCAGCTTTAAACCTTCTCTCGCTCTTGTCTTTCAACCTTTTTCTCTCCATGTATCCAAGCACAACACGCCCCCCCATTCAAACACACACACAAATTAAAAAAAAAAAATTTCAAAATGACCGACAGCGCCAAACTTCGGCGCCAACGGAAACGGGGCGGGAGGGCGGGACAAAAGCCCCACACGGGGCGTGGAAACCTGTCAAAATTGCATGGTGATGAAAGCAATCGAGGTATTACTACTCTGGTCTCACCCGTTAAGACACCAGACTCCCCAAGGAAGGAGAGTCCTGGGGAAAGCCACAGCTCAGCAGAGAACTTTGCAATGCTTCCCTGCAGGGCCGGCTTTAGGCCGATTCAACCAATTCCCCTGAATGGGGCCCCGCGCCTAAGAGGGCCCCGTGCCCAAGCCCCGGTACGGGGTACCGGCAAGAGCCGGTGCGCTGTACCGGGGTGGCCCGGCTTCCCCAGGGGGCAATTTAAAGTGCCTGGGGCTCCCAGCAGGGGCTGGAGCCCCAGGCCCTTTAACTTGCCACCAGAGCCCCACTGCTGGAGCCCTGGGGTAGGGCTGCGGGGCTATGGGGGCTATTTAAAAAGTCCGGGGCTCCCGTTGCNCCCCACACACCCCTGTCTCCAGCCAGCCCCGCACCCCTTGCCCTGCCTGCAGCCAGACCCTACCTCCAGTCAGCCCCTGCCCTGCCTCCAGCCAGCCCCATGTCCACTGGTGCCCTGCAGTTCCCAGGGCAGTAACCCTGCACACCTGCTTCAATGAGGGGGGCAGGGAGCAGCTGGGACCCACACATGTGCACACCAGCTAGGGTGACCAGACAGCAAGTGTGAAAAATCGGGACAGGGGGTGGGGGGTAATAGGATCCTATATAAGAAAAAGACCCAAAAATCGGGACTGTCCCTATAAAATCGGGACCACCCTAGCACACCCCCAGGGAGTGGCGGGGACCCACACATGTGAAACGGAGCTCATTAATAATCAATCAACTGCATATATGATGCAATGTACATAATGTATTATTTATATAGTTATGGAAAATAAATAATACATGGAAGAAATGAAAGGCTTTTTTTTGACATGTTTTTTTTTTTAGTCATCCCTGCCGGGGCCCCGCCAAAAATGTTCGAATTGGGCCCCGCACTTCCTAAAGCCGGCCCTGCTTCCCTGTGTGTGCATTTACTAGTGGAATCGCCCCCCCCCCCTCTTTATCCCAGGCCTGCTGCCAGCAATTTGGAGGGGAGGGGGGGGCAGCTGCTCAGCCTGGGAGAAGAAGAACCAGCCCCAGCTAAAGATGGGAAAAACCTATTGGTTCCCCTGGCCCTTCCCCAGTAGGGGAGTGGCTGAAGACTGTCTGTTCCCATCACACCCCAGTGCCTTCTCTGCACTCATGCTGTGGCCAGCCGGGCTGCCCTTTCCCCAGAGACTGGGCTGCGGGAGGGAAAGGGCGCAACCTGCCCAATGCCAAAGGAGGTGCTTAACTTGGCAGAGAAGCAGTTACTCCCCTTGCGACTCTGGGATCCGGTCGTCAGTCTGCAGAGAGCGCTGCTATGTGTGAGTTCGCTTGTTTTATTTCTAGCTAGAGTGATATGGGAGGAATAGAGCAGCTTTAACCCCTAAGGAAAGGCCCTTGCTCTGGGTCTTTATTCAGGGCAATTGTTACGTGGGGTTGGCTGTTTATGGCAAGAGGAGATGATTTGTATCTGAGCTCAGGGCCCCCTTGTGCCCTGCGCTGCCCAGACGCAGCAAGAGACCGCTCTGGAACTCACTAGATCATTCATTTTCAGTTTCAAGTCTCAGTGGTGAAGGTTTCTCATCAGAAGGATCCATGTTTGTATTTCTTGGGTGGGAGACTGGGACTCAGAAGCCCTAGGTCAGTTTCCTGCTCCGCTACAGCCTTCCTGGGTTGTCTTGGGCCAGTCTCTTAGTGTTTCTACACCTCAGTCGCAGAATGGGGAAAAGGACCCTTCTGTTTCCTGTGGCTGTTGGGAGGGTAAGTTCATGAAAGCAGTGGTTCTAAACCAGGGGTATATGTACCCATGGGGGTACGCGGAGGTCTTCCGGGGGTACGTCAACTCATCTAGTTATTTGCCTAGTTTTACAACAGGCAACATAAAAAGCACTAGCAAAGTCAGCACAAACTAAAATTTCATACAGACACTGACTTGTTTATACTGCTCTATATACCATACGCTGACATGCGAGTACAGTATTTATATTCCGATTGATTTATTTTACAATTATATGGTAAAAATGAGCAAGTCAGCAATCTCTCAGTAATAGCTTGCCATGACAGTTCTGTATTTTTATGCCTGATCTTGTAAGCAAGTAGTTTTTAAGTGAGGTGAAACTTGGGGTATGCAAGACAAATCAGCCTCCTGAAAGGGGGACAGTTGTCTAGAAAGGTTGAGAGCCCCTGCAGGAAAGGGTGTGAGGGGCTCAGATACTTCCGGAGTGGGGCCAGCTAACGACCTTTCTAGTGGAATGAACTAGATTTAAAACCGATAACGTTAAAACTTTTACTCCTCTGGAGAGCATCAATTTTAGCCTGTTTAAGATGGTTTCAACTAATCCCAGGGCTGCTGATTTGAACAGTGAGGTGAAAAACCCACTCTCTCCTAAGCAGCTGTGCTTATTAAAGATTGGCTGGCACTTTTCAGAAGAGTTCTCCCACTGTTCTGGCCACATTCCCACCAGGGGGGAATTCACTTGCTGCCTCTCCCCCTTTTCCTGTTGAATTTAGATACAGAATGCTTTATCACTTCCTGCCCTGAACTGTTTCACAGCGTTCCTGTGTGCTGTGAAACAGCTGCTGCGTTCCACCCCAGAGGTGCCTGGATTTCGCGGCTAGGTGAAGGAACTGGCATACCAATAAAAGCTGTGAAGGATGTTGGATGACTGATGGTATATAAGAACATAAAAATGGCCCTACTGGGTCAGACCAAAGGTCCATCTAGCCCAGTATCCTGTCTTCTGACAGTGGCCAATGCCAGGTGCCCCAGAGGGAGTGAACAGAACAGGGAATCATCAAGTGATCCATCCCCTGTCGCTCATTCCCAGCTTCTGGCAAACAGAGGCTACGGACACCATCCCTGCCCCTCCTGGCTAATAGCCATTGATGGACCTGTCCTACGTGAACTTCTCTAGTTCTTTTTTGATCTTGGCCTTCACAACATCCTCTGGCAAAGAGTTCCACAGGTTGACCGTGCGTTGTGGTAAGAAATACTTTTTATTTGTTTTAAACTTGCTGCATATTAATTTCATTTGGTGACCCCTAGTTCTTGTGTTATGAGAAGTTATGAGAAACAACACTTCCTTATCTACTTTCTCCACACCAGTCATTTTATAGACATCAATCATATCTCCCCATAGCCATCTCTTTTCCAAGCTGAAGAGTCCCAGTCTTATTAATCTCTCCTCATATAGCAGCTGTTCCATACCCCTAATAATTTTTTTTGCCCTTTTCTGAACCTTTTCCAATTCCAATATAGCTTTTTTGAGATGGGGCGACCACATCTGCAGGCAGTATTCAAGGTGTGGGAGTACCATGGATTTATGTAGAGGCAACATGATATTTTCTGTCCTATTATCTGTCCCTTTCTTAATTATTCCCAGCATTCTGTTTGCTTTATTTATTATACCCTGGGCCTCACCTCCACTTCCCACCGTGAGGTTCTGTGCAACTAAAATTACTGTCCCTCGAGTTCCCGTTTGGAGGGTTCGTGGGTGCAGAACGAACTATAGGAATTTTCTGGTGATTGGTAGAAAGGGGCCCTAGAACACTGGTTTTCAACCTTAAAATGTTTTGACTGGAGATCCCAGACCCCTTTGGAAATCTAAGATGTAGTCTGCAGCCCCCCAGGGGTCCCTGGACCACAGCTCCTAAACCACGGCCCTAGAAGAAGCAGCTCCCACACCATCAGAAATCTTTCTTTTTGGGAGAGAGGAGACGTTTCCCTGTCACTGCCTCTTAGCCAAGATCCTGCCACCTGGAAGGTCCCAATCCTGTGCTCAGCTTTCTGTGGGCCAAGCTCATAGGGGATATGCAAACATTTCACCTCGAGAGCACAGGTTGGAAGCAGGCCCGGACTTAGGAGTTGCATGCTACAAGACGAGAGATGCTCTGACCCTTTCATCGTCGCTGGTTTAAATGGGAACCCCAGGGTGGTAGCAGAACTGGTTACTCCCTGCTGCCTGGATCATATGACACGAGTTAGCAGGTCTCAGCCCTGTTTGTAGTGACCAATTTGTCCATTAACCCCATTTTGCAGATGGGGAAACTGAGGCACAATGACTTGGGCAGGGTCACTGGCAGAACTTGGAATAAAACTCAGCTCTCCCATCCAGTGCCCTCTCCGCTGGCTCCTGGAGGGGGTCAGCCAAGAGGCTGGGGACGGAGTGGGCCACCGGAGCTGAACGTTACTCCCACTCTGTGGCTTGTGGGATGCGCTCGCTGCTGCTGTTCCTTGAAGTACCTAGAGACCTAACTGAGACAGGGCCCCATTGTTCTAGGTGCTGTCACATTCTAACGGGACAAGACAGCTCAAGGGAGGAGTAGAACTCCCTCTGCTTCACAGGTGGGGAAACTGAGGCACAGAGCCATCAAGTGACTAGGCCAAGGTCCCCTGGGGAATCTGTGGCAGAGCCAAGCAGGGAAGCAAGAGCTCATGAGTCCCGGTTCAATGCCTTAGCCCGGCTGAGCTGGGGGTTAGACGAAGCCATTGCCCTGCTGGCCAGGCGTTTCCCCTGAGCTGAATCCACTTCAAAACAGAAAACAACATTTTAATGAAATAAAAGCCGAGCAGCTTGTTCCGCTGCGTCCTGCTCTGAGCTGGGGGGATCTGGCTTGATCAAAGGCTCCTGCCGGTCATTATCTAGCTGTAACGATGTAATTTGCTCCTGGCGTGGGCAATCTGCTGACTCCCTAACAAGCCCGCTCCTTCCCCGGGGCTCTTTATGGGTCCATTAAAGGCGCATCCCCGTGGCTGTGATTGCCCTGCCTCGGCTCCGGCAGCCGCCTGCTGCTCTTGCACCGAAGGCAAAGCGTGTTCCCCCCGGCGGAAAGCGTTTTATGATTCTCTGGCTCTTCGCAAATGAGCCGGGTGGCAGGTGCCCAGCTGCCGGTGGGTTAACTCAATGGGCTGTGAATGGAACTCAGGCCTTGAGGCCTCGTTGCTGGGTGCTCGCCGCGTCTCTGTCCTCCGTCTGGGGCTTTCCCAGCAGGGCGGGCGCGGCAAGGAGTCCCTGCACGCCGGTGGATCTCCTAGGGGAGGACAGGGCCGGATTTCCACTGAGGCACAGTAGGCATGTGCCTAGGGGTGCCGGTGTTCTAGGGGCCCCTAAAAGTAAAAAGTGGGTTAAAAGTGAATACAGCTCCCCAGCGGGCGGCCGGGCTCCTGGCACGGGTTGGTGGCCGGCCAGCGGGTGGGGCTGGAGCAGGGTGAGTGTCCGAGTCAGCCCGCCTGGGGGCGCTGGGAGCTGCGGCTGGGCAGGGCAGCTGCTGAATGTTCTGAGCATCCCAGCCCCTTCCTAATCTCAGCCCTACATTCGCTTTCAAACATTTGGAAACTCACGGGATGCTTCAGAGGCTGGGCCCGGCCCCCAGCCCCCAAAGGGTAATAAGTGCCCATTGGTCCCCCCCCCCCGCTGTGCTTCGCCAAGTTCCCATGGGCCAGGAGTTCCTTGCCACCCAGCCCGACGCCAGGAGCAGGAGGAATTTCTGACGGGCCGAGGGCTGTTGAGTCTGCTGAGAGCTGCAGGTGAAATGTCCTTGCAATTGCCCAAGGCCCTGGGAGACTAGAGGCAGGTGGGTCAGTTGGACGGCCCGGGACTTCCACTGCAGCTGCAGGTGGCAGAGAAAATGTTGGGTTCACGGAGGTGGAGAATCCTGTTGGGCTGTTAACCCCTGTCTGCTGCACGCAGGGCCCCGCCGTGGGCCTTTCAGCCGGCGTGACAGTGACATCTCCATAGTTCCTTTCGAAGCTGAGCTGTAGCGGCGTGACGGCCCAGAGCGCCTCACGGGGGCTCTGGCTGGCCGGCGCGACTGCAAAGGGGTCTCACAGGAAGGTAGAGTTGGTGACAGGCCGAGCACGGTATGGCACAGCATGTAGATAGCACCTGTCACCCCCGCATCTCAAAGCCTCTTGCCCAGATTATTACAGATGGGGAAACTGAGGCATGGCAAGCCAGGCTGTAGTCCAAGGTGACCTACCGATTGTCTCCTCCTCCACCCAGACATTCTGTCCACGTGTGGGCAGCGACAGGGAACGTCAACACGCTAATCTTCTCATCGCTTCGACCAACCTGAAGTTTAACTCCCGCGAGGCCCAAGGAGCAATAGATCTGGAGAGGACTGAATTGTTATAAAGCATTTGCCATAGGTGCGGGAAGTAGGGGTGCGGGGGGTGCTGCAGCACCCCCAGGGGCCCCACGACCCGCTCCCCAGCCGCTGGCTCTGTGCATAAAACCTGGGGGTGCTTCCTGTGCCTATGCCCTGCTCCCAGCCCTCCGCCCACGCTCCGCTCCCCAACCCCTCACCTCACCTGGGTCCCGAGGCCTGGCGCCTGCCCCAACTACGCTCCCAGACCTCCGCTCCCAGACCTCTGCTCCTGGGGCCCCCCGCTCAGTGACGGCCCTATTCCCAGGGCTCCACTCCCAGGGCCCCGCACCCAGCCCCACGGACGGGGCTCTGCTCTTTGCCCCGCACGTGGGGTCCCGGCTGCCGGCTCCTGCCTGGGGCTCCGCTCCTGGCCCCATGCCCACCCCCAGCTGTGGCCTCAGCCTCCTTACCCCTGTCTGGGTCCCCCGCTCCCGGAGACACAGCCCTGCTCCCAGCCTCAGGGGTGTCGGGGGGTGGGGGGACAGAGGAAGGGGGCTGGCTTTCAGCACCCCCACTACTAAAAATGTTCCAGCGCCTCTGGTACTAGCAGACAACACATACAGAAGGGGAGGCATTAGAGCGTCGAACTGTGTTTTGAGACGCTCGGTCACAAGAACAGGAGCTCTGGTGGCTGTATTAGCCAGCCAGTCTTTGAGTAAAGTACCTGATCCCTGATCCCAAGCCGTTTTTAACGTGTTGATTTTCATAACACAGCAGAGAGACTTTCACAATCTAACTATGCCGGTTGGTTAGGTGGAGATGGATATTTCTCAGTGCTACTGGCCAGAGTGAACTACCTGCGGATGAGACATACAATTCAAATCGAGATTTAGAACGAAGAGTCCTTTCTCCTGCCGGTTTGACGTTGTGGTTCTGGACAGTTGGACGTTCACAACCATCAATTTATTTATTTACCAGTCGCTGAATACGGGCAGGAATTAAATCAAATCTCTCTCGGACCCCGGTCATGGAACTGTGATGGAATCTCTTGCGATGATATTATGAGTTATTAGTTTTTGTTTGCTGTGTCGGAACTGCCCGGCTTGTGGTCAGGTGATTTTGTGGACGTTGCTCTTGAAATAAACGAAAGCAATATCAAGAATTACATCTCTAGCTGTTTGTAGCTATGGACAGCTAGTTATTCATTTTCTCACGTACGTGGCTTTTTAGATCAACAATTAATTTAAATCTGGGGGTTTTAAAGGCCTTTTTTTGTACATTTTGCTGCTTTGTCTTCTGTTTGAAGGGGGCACCGTGTGCAGTAGCTTAGACTCTTGCTCAGTGTCATGGGATCTTTCACAGCCATGAGTGGGCATATGAGTAACTTGGTTTTATGCCTGAGTTTAAAAAAGGGTTGGTGCTCCCTCCAGCACAGCGCCCCCTGTTGGGTCGGCCACGCCGCCCCCTCCAGCACAGCCCCCCCTGTTGGGTCGGCCACGCCGCCCCCTCCGGCACGGCGCCCCCTGTTGGGTTGGCCACGCCGCCCCCTCCAGCACGGCGCACCCTCTAGCGCGGCGCCCCCTCCAGCGCGGCGCTCCCTCTTGGGTCGANCGGCGCCCCCTGTTGGGTCGGCCACGGCGCCCCCCCCCAGCACGGCGCCCCCTCCAGCACGGCGCCCCCTGTTGGGTCGGCCACGCCGCTCCCTCCAGCATGGCGCCCCCTCTTGCACAGCACCCCCTGTTGGGTCGGCTATGCCGCTCCCTCCAGCATGGCGCCCCCTCTTGCACAGCACCCCCTGTTGGGTCGGCCACGCTGCCCCCTCCAGCGCGGCGCCCCCTGTTGGGTCGGCCACGCCGACCCTCCAGCACGGCACCCCCTGTTGGGTCGGCTATGCCGCTCCCTCCAGCGCGGCGCCCCCTCTTGGGTCGGCCACGCCGCCCCCTCCAGCGCGGCGCCCCCTGTTGGGTTGGCCACGCCGCCCCCTCCGGCACGGCGCCCCCTCTTGGGTCGGCCACGCCGCCCCCTCCGGCACGGCGCCCCCTGTTGGGTCGGCCACGGCGCCCCCTCCGGCGCGGCGCCCCCTCCAGCGCGGCGCCCCCTCTTGGGTCGGCCACGCCGCCCCCTCCGGCACGGCGCCCCCTGTTGGGTCGGCCACGGCGCCCCCTCCGGCGCGGCGCCCCCTCCAGCGCGGCGCCCCCTCTTGGGTCAGCCACGCCGCCCCCTCCAGCACGGCGCCCCCTGTTGGGTCGGCCACGCCGCCCCCTCCAGCACGGCGCCCCCTGTTGGGCCGCCCCCTCCAGCGCCCCCTGTTGGGTCGGCCACGCCGCCCCCTCCAGCACGGCGCCCCCTGTTGGGTCNCCTCCAGCACGGCGCCCCCTCTTGGGTCGGCCTCCAGCACAGAGCCCCCAGCCCTGTCCTGTGATGTTGGGCTCAGCACTGACTCTGAAGAGCGAATGCCCCCTGCTGAGCCCACTCCAACTCCCCCGCCCAGCTTCCTGGGTTGTCCTTGGGGGCTCTGGCCAAATACTGGTCAGACCTGACCTTTGTAAGTTCCTTGGAGGCAGGGAGGTGGTGGTCTCCTGTTTGTACATCCCCGGGGTCGTGGGGAGGATCCAAATGACCGGAAGGCTGGGGAGATCTTACGCCATCTGTGCCCGATGTCATAATCGCTGCAGGCTGGTGTTGCTTAGACAGGAAATGTTGTTGTTTATTCATGAGTCGGTTAGATTCTCTAGGGCACGTCACCGTCCCAGTGGTCTGGGCAGAGAATAACGCTGCGATGTGGTCTCTTTCCCGGCAGGAGGCTCCGGCCTGTCCTGGGGGAGAGCGGAGGATGAGCCCCGTGCCCCCGTCTGCAGCGTCGCCTGGCTGTTGTCACGCGGTACAGGCTGACCCCGTTCCGACCTGCCGCCGGCGCTGAGCGGAAGGATGAACGCCTCCGGGGATGCAGAGAGCGTCCGGAGGCACCTCATCTTCTGGCTCTCGGGCCCACTCTCGTTCTTCATCATCCTGGCCAACCTCTTCATCATCCTCGGGATCCTCTGCAACCGGAAGCTGCCCGGGGCCGCCAGCTGGTTCTTTCTCAGCCTGCTGTTTGCCGATCTCCTGGCCGGGGCGGCCCTGCCCTTCATCCCCAGGATGCAGTTTGAGAATAGCCGGGGCTACCACAGCTGCTTCTTCATCCACGTGGCCCCCAACTACTTCTTCCTCGCCTTCCTGGCCAACCTGCTGGCGGTGCACTGCGAGAAGTACCTGTGCATCAGCTACCCACTGCACTACCACCGCTGCTGGGTGCACCGCTGGGTGCCCCTCTGCCTGCTGCTCACCTGGGCACTGCCGCTGCTCTTTGCCTGCCTGCCGGTGCTGGGGTGGAACCAGTGGGGACCCAGCTCCAACTGCTCCTACCACCAGATCTTCCCCCCTGCCTACCTCTACCTGGAGATCTACGGCTTCCTCATCCCCTCCATCCTGGCCATGGCCTTCATGTCCACCCAGGTGCTGCGGGTGGCCAGGCACCAGCTGCAGGAGATCAAGAAGGTGCTGCGCTCCGTGCAGCAAGGCCAGGGCCCCTCGGCGCTGGAGCAGCAGCTGGAGCTGAGGCATGCCAAGTGCATCGCCAGCCTCTCCCTGATCTTCCTGGTGTGCTGGGTGCCCTACGTGGCCGGCCTGCACGTCTCGGTGCTGGCCATCCAGAACCGCAGCTCCATCGACAGCTACACCCTCCTCATCTTCACCTGCGTGGGCAGCGGCAGCGCCGCCCTGGTGCCCATCATCCTGGGGCTCAGCAACCGCCAGTACACCCAGTTCTGGAGGGACGTGGCGGCCGAGGGCTGCGCTGGCTGCAGGGCGCGGTGCTGCGAGCGAGGGGAGGCCGGACGCCACCAGGGTGGGATGTCACAGGGCAGGGCCCCTTGTCCTCAGGCAGAAGGCATGGCTCCAGCTCCCAGCTGATGCCCTGGCCCCTTGCGATGGAGACACCAAACCTGTGACCGTGGCCTCTTGCCACAACAAGACAAGTCTGGGATTCGCTGGCGATGCAGCAACTGAGGGATCAACATGGACCTTCTGGAGGGATCCAGCGATTTACTGGGCCGTTATATTTTAATGACTGAGGCGGGCAGGTAACCTCAGCCTCCCCCGCCCGCACACGGATGCTGGGCTGGTCATTGCTGTTTTCTGCACTTTGGTTGGTCTAAAGAACAAGCTTGGGTCTCGTGCCCCGGCCAATCAGATTTCGGTACGTTCGTTTTTCAAAGCAGGCCGTCGATTCCGTGAATGATCTCGGCTTCTGAGTGGCCGGTTCCTCACTACACGATCCACCCTCCTGCAACCTGATTGGCTGGGGTGGCTTCCATCTGGTGGGCTTCCATCCCACAACGATGCTCATCAATGATATTTGTCCCCCGGGGGTAAGACCTGAGTTTCTGGGCTGGTGTGGGACCCAATCCTGCCAGGGTCTAGAGGGTGCCCTGACCTCTCAGGGTCGGGGCCACCTGAATTCTCAGATCCTTTGTTGAGGTTAACCCCACGGTGAATGTGTGATGTCGCTGCGCCCCGGGAGTGCCGACTACAGGGCGAGGTCTGAGTCCCTCTCTTCTTGCTGCCAATGGGGCTGGGAATTCCTGGGGCCCCGGTACCCTTGCTGGCGCAACTTTAGGAGACTCCCTGCCCCCAAGTGCGATTAGACGAGAGCACCCCCTAAACAGTGGGGTTACTGCTGCTTGGGTCCCAAATCGGACTAGGACCCAGCACCCCCGTGGGGCCAGAGACAGGAACTTCCAGGGCTTATATCGCTGCAAGGCAGAGCTCCGTTAGCAGCCGCTTTTCCTTCCTGTTCCCACTAAGCCGAGCTGCTGCTCGCAAAGCAGGAAACCAGAAACTCTGTTTCCATGTGGGTCAAAACCGCGGCCCCCCAGCGAGCAGCATTGGCGGAGACCGAAAGTGACTGGCTGGAGACCTTCCTTGGTGGGGAGAGGAGCCTATGGGATTCAGGCACCTTCGCCCCCTGTACGGTGGTGCCCAGCGCCGTCTCGGGCCTGGGTGCCCTTCAGCCTGGCTTCATGCATGGTCCACACCCCTCTCCTCAGACCACCTCTCCCGCTGAGAGGCACAAGCGTCAGGCCATGGAGCAGGGAAGGGGGATCCCGTGTGGTCAGATCTGGGCACACTAACCCCCCCAACCCAGATCCTGGACTCAGCCCAATGCCTCCCGCCGTGGGCTAATGCGTTTGCTGCTGGGCCCTGTTCGTCCAGGGCCTGCGGCCCGGTTCCTCGTACTGCTTGTGCATCACTGGTTGGCAGCGGGGGGAGCCCTGCTGAACGGGGGAGGGAGTCGGCTGAGCCCGGGATCCCGGCCCCCCTGGAATGGATAGTCCGGTTACCGCCTCCTCGGCCGCTGGGTCCCTCTCTGCAGCAGGCTCCCACCCACGGTTTATCCCACAGCTCAGCTCTTCTGCTTTGCCACTGTTTATTTTTTTCCATGACGCTTTTTCCAGGCCTCGTGGGGAATTTCCATCCCGGCTGGGCCTGCCCCACCAGCTGGCTCCAGGGCCCTGTCCCTGGGCTCCCTCCTCATTTAGCGGGCGATTTCTGGGGACGGCAGTGTTGGGCTCGAGCCGGAAGGACCTGCTGTGTCCCATCACCCTCCGGACCTGGATCCAGCCCTGCCCAGGAGCTGGGGGTGGGGGAAGGACCCTGAGGGGGCTGGGACGCGCCACGGGGAGACCAGCCCGTCCTCTTTTATGCCCAGCGGCTGTGAGTGAGGTTAGTGCTGAGGGAAGGGAACCAGAGCAAGGGCCGGGGCAGGAGCATCCAGGGCCAGGTCTCTCCAAACGGCTCCACCAACACCCCCCGATCCTGATTCCTCCAGATATTCTACTCCGGGCCCCCACCCCACTCTGCTGATGTCCCTCCCAGCTGAGCTGCGGCCGCCCCAGGGTGCCCCCACCACCCAGGCCAGGCCGGCGTGGGCTGGAGAACAGCCAGATGCCGGAGTGGAGCGAGACGGGCCCCCGACGGCTCCGTCCCAGTCAGGTCTCTGGGGACCGGCAGCCGCTGGTTCAATCGCCGAGTCTCAGTGCACAAGAGGCAGTGGGGGGACCCCAGGAGCCCCCCAAAGCCGGCCAGGGCGAGGACTGTCTGAGGCAGGCTGCCCCCTTTCGTGTGTGTGCGAGGGATGGAAAGGGGGTGCTCCTTTGTCTATACATTTCCTGGGGGTTCTGTTGCCTGCATGCCCGCCACCTGAGGCCAGGTGCCAGCCTGCAGCACCCCTATTCCCCCCCCCCCCCGTTAGCTCTGGGTGCCTGTTTGGATGCATCCCGTTCCCCTCTGGAGTCCTGCTGCCCTGATTGTGGGGCCCCCTTTCCCCCAACGGGGCCCCGATGCCCATAGTGCTCCTCGCTTCCTTCCAGCTCCTGGTGCCTTGAATCTTCCCTGGGTCCCAGTCCCTGCAATCCCCCCATTTCGTCCTGGGACTTATATCTCACACCCCTGGCCCTAGTGCCCTTCCCCTATCTATGCCATCTCGGAGTTGTGTCCTGTTTTCCATATCACCCACCTCTTTGCTAAGCAAATCGGCCAGCCCAGGGATTTGCCTAGGGAGCTGGTGCCAATGGAGAGACACGCAGGGCCTGCTGGCCGTTTGCACCAGCCACGGGACTGGGGGTGCTGCCGCACCCTCTGGCTCGAAGTCGTAATAACGAACACCATCATCCTCACCGCCCCAGCCTGGTCGGGTCTGTCCCTCCACCTGTTTGCATGCTCCCCCTCGGGGTTTGCATAGCCCTGGGTGCGCCTTTCCTGGCTCGCCCACAGCCCGCCACCTCTGCTGCTGCTTTTGTGGCTTCACTTCCTTCTCTGTTAGCAGGGAGACGAACCAGAGCAGGAGAACCAGTTCGAACCAGTATTTCTACTTGAACCCAGAACTGAACCAGACCCAGAATTTTGTCCTGCCTGCCGAACCCCCCGGAAAGGTGGGTTACCGGCTAACAGACAGGGTGTCCCGGAGTCCCCGGGCGATGCTCTGGAACTGCTCCCCACAAAGCCAGTCAGGACTTTGGGGAGCCTCCTCCCCCTCGGAGCAGACTGTCTGCAGGGCAAGAAGCTCCCACGGCTTCACCTCCTGGGTCTCTCCTGGGAGCATTCAGCATATGCCCCTACATGCGCTTCCCACAGCGAGTCCGCCCAGGCGGGGTCCTGGGGAAGCCAGAGGTCCTGCACCCCCCACTTCGCAGTCAGACGTGACTCTCAGCCAGCCAGTAACACAGAGGTTTATTAGCTGACAGGAACACGGTCTAAAACAGAGCTTGCAGGTACAGACAACAGGACCCCCTCAGTTAGGTCCATCTTGGGGCCCCAGGGGGGCCAGAGCCCCGTCTGGGCACCCCTCCGTTTCCCCAGCCAGCTCCAAACTGAAAACCCTCCAGCCCCTCCTCCTCTGGGCTTTGTCTATTTCCCGGGCTAGGAGGTCACCTGATCTCTTTGTCTCCAACACCTTCAGTTGGCACCTTTGCAGAGGAGGGGCCCAGGCCATCAGTTGCCAGGAGACAAAGTGTCAGGCATTTATGTGCACTGGCCCTTCGCTCTGCAACAACCATCCACCCTTATCCCACCACCTAGAGACTTGAGAACTGCATAGGGGAAACTGAGGCACCCACACAGTATCCAGAGGAAACATTACGAACATTCCCGCTGCGTCACACAGGGCCAGCATTTTTTGAGCTCACTTTTAAAAAAGCTGCTGGGATCCTACGTTCGTTAGTGAACAAGCCAAGGCAAGAGCCATGTGGTTGCGGCCAGAAAGGCCTGGCCCAGGCGAGCCCCCAAGCGCCGGGAGGGAGAGGGAGGCAGCAGCGCCAGCTGACCACTTTCTGACTCCACCCAGGGGAAAGAAGAAGGATTGTCCCTTAGCAATAACTCTTCAAACCCAGG
>QXTE01000156.1:1029918-1050085 GCA_003942145.1 Platysternon megacephalum
TTACATGGCATGGGGAAGAGCCATCTGGAGTGAACCGGGACGCTCAGCCTGGGTTCAACACGGCCATGTGTGTTTGGCTAACTCTCGGCGTAGCAGGGGGAAGGGTGTGCATGGCAGATTAGCCTCACCTGTGTCTTGTTTAACCTGACCATTTTATATGAAATGTGGACCAGATGCTGCTCTCAGCCACTGGTGTAAATCCGGAGTCACTCCACTTCAGTGGAGTGACTCCAGATTCAAAGCCTGTCACGCTATTTAATAGTGTCTCCCGCAGCCTGGATCACAAAATGCTTAGCAGCTACTACCCCCAACACACAGCGGAGTCTGTAGTGATGACAGGGACCAGCTGACCACCCTTGAACTGGGGTGCAAGGAACAGTCGGGCCCATGACATTGTCTGTTTAGATGGTCAGCTCTGTGGGAAAGGGCCTGTCTCTCCCCGTGGGTGCGTGCAGCTCCCTGCACCGGGGGCTGGGATCTCAGGCACTGCCCTAATGCAACGCCACCAGCACGTGTGTCAAAGCAAAGGACAATTACAACGTGCTGCCGTTTAAACAGTGTTTCTATTGGCCTGCCCTGGGGTTAGACGTCTACCCACAAGCCACTCTTGTGTCCCATGCTGGGAGAACAGACCCGCCACCATTCATCCTGACTTGCTCCAGAAATGAGCTGTTTAAATATTTTTGCTGGACGCCGAGTATTTTTGGACGCTCTGTATAAATATTAACGGTAAAGTGCTCTCTCCCCCACTTGGCTTCAAGTCCCGGCTGTGACCTCCTGCGTTCCCAGCACTTCGTATCCCTCAGCTTTTATAAGGGGGGAGGGATAGCTCAGTGGTTTGAGCATGGGCCTGCTAAACCCAGGGTTGTGAGTTCTACCCCGGAGGGTGCCACCTACGGATCTGGGGCACAATTCGCCCTGCTAGTGAAGGCAGGGGGCTGGACTCGATGACCTTTCGGGGTCCCTTCCAGTTCTATGAGATAGGTATATCTCCATATTAAAAAAATAAAAATAAAATAAAAAAAGCACCCGGGATGCAGAATGTTCCTGGGTGTATCAGCGCCTGCAGCTTGCACGACACGGAGTTGTCCTCTCTGGTGTGAGACGTGCCTGTCCGGGCGGGGGACCCCCAGGTGATCTCTGGAGCGGTGTCTGTACGAGGGGAGTGGACCGCTGCTAATTGAACTGATGTGACTGCACAGGTGTAAACTCCCACCACGCAGCATGTCCGCGCAAGCCAGGCTGCATCAGTCGCAGCTTTGCCCTGCGTCCACACGACCTGCAGCTGGGTCACTTCTGGGAGCCTCACCCACAGCCCAGTGGAGATCAAACTCCCATAATCCCCTGGAAAAACCTCATAATTCCGGTAGGAACTCCCATAAACCCCCAAGGGCAGCTACCGTTGCCTCGGCCTTTTCTCCCCATGCCTGCTGAGCGCCAGGCTCCCCGCGGAGCAGAGGGGTTTGCTGCTGGAGCTTTGGGAAAGCAGCTGCTGGGTGGTGGTGGAGGGGTCCCAGCAGCAGCCCCGATGGGGTTTTCTTTTGCTACAGCCTCCGCCCTTTCTCCTCCAGAGACGCTGGTTCTGCACGGCCCTTGCAGGTGATGAGCAGGGTTAGTAGAGATCATAGAAATGTCGGGCTGGACGGGACCTCGAGAGGTTGTCCAATCCCACACACACACACCCCGGCGCGGAGGCAGGACCAAGTAACCCTAGACCAGCCCTGACGGGTTTGTCCAGCCTGGTCTTAAAAAGCTCCAGCGTCGGGGATCCCACACCCTCCCTGGGAAGCCGATTCCAGAGCTGCACGACCCTGAGCCTTAGAACGTTTTTCCTAATCTCTCACCTAAATCGCTCTGGGTTCAGATTAAGCCCATTGCTTCTTGTCCTGCCTTCAGTGGGCATGGAAAACAACAGATCCCTGTCCTCTTTAGAGCAGCCTGTATTTGAAGACTAATCAGGTCCCCCTTTGGGCTTCTGTTCTCAAGACCCAGTTTGTGTAACTTTTCCAGCGGAGGCCTCCCCAGTGCCGAGCCGAGCGGGACCACGACCTCCCGTGTCTTAACAGGAGTGTTGCATGTAACACACCCCGGAATGGGATTCGCCTTTTCGCAGCTGCCTCACATTGCTGACTCCTGCTCCGTCTCTGACCCACTCGCTCCATAAAACGTGGAGGTTGTAACACCAGCCCCCCGTCTCCGCCCCGCCCCCCCCAGTGCAGGCACAGCCAGACTGGACTCGCTGCTTGCACTCCAGCCCACTCCAACCCCGGACTGAGCCCGCTGCTGGGGTTATATCAATGGACCAGGCCATTACACTGGCGTGAGGGAGGGCAGGGGTCAGCTCAGCAAGTCTGGCTCTCCCTCCATTAAACACGCATGGGCAGACACCAACGAGCCATGGGCCAGAGGTGGCCTTTGAATAGGGTGACCATATTTCCCAAAGGGGAAATGGGACATCGTGTGGGGCTAGCCCTCCCCCGCCCCACTGCACCCACAGGAGCTGGTCTGAGCCCTGACCCCATCCACACGCAGGGCTGACGTCACTGCTTACACCCACACACCCCGCATGTTCCTCTGCACCCCACCTTTTTGACAAAACTGGGCGTTCGCTCTTGCCAGCTGATCCTGACAGCAGAGGCAAAACAGACGAGGTGAGAGCGACCTTTCGCCGGGCGCGTTCCAATGGAAAATGTCTGTGTTGCGGGGGCCGCGGGAGATCAGCCGCAAAGGGCCCCCGCGGAGAAAGGACGCAGCAGTCGAGACGGATGTTAATTTTTCAGCCGGTGTGAGTCACTTGCTGTCTGTAATGGGCGCCTCGAAACCACCACGCTGGAGTCTGCATCCTCCTCCGGGCACGGTGGTGGCTCCTTTCTTAGCCCGTCCATCAAAGGGTCTCCTGCACCCCTGCACCCCCACAGCCGTCCTCAGGATCTCCCTATGGGACCCTCTGGAGGTATTCCTTTCCCAGCCCAGAGGGGGGCGCTGTGGCACGTTAGAAGCCAGAAGCCCATTGCCCGATGTGAAGCATGGGCTTGTATGTTCGTTGTGTGTCCGTTGTGTGTACATAGTCCCTATACTGTGAGCATTGTAAACAGTGGCGGATTTAGAGTTAGGGGGGCCCTGTGTGCAGCTTCATTTTTGGGGGTCCCCCTGGGGACCCAGCCAAGAAAAAGAACAGTCTTGCTTATTCCCCCCCCCCCCGTTTTTCATTTTTAATAGCAGGGGTGCTGAAAGCCAGACCCGTCCACCCCAGCCGCGAATCCAGACCTGGGTGTGGGCCGTGGGGTGGCAGCCGGGACCATAGACATGGGACGGCAGCGGAGCCCGGAGAGCCCCGGGCCCGGGGTCGTAGCCAGGACCCCAAGCGCCCTGGAGGGAGCACATGGGCAGAGCCATGGGGCTGGAGAAGGAGACAGGAGACATCAAGAGCTTCGGGTGCCTCGGCGGCCCCACGCTGACCGGTCCGGAGAAGGTGCGGAGACCCGCACGGGCTGAACACCCACCTGAAAGTGAGGGGGGGGCACGCTCCATCGGCGGCCACCTGAGCGCCCCGCTGCCTCTGTGCGCTGATCTCTGCCCGCCTCCCCTGGCCGCTGGGTCCTTGCAACGCAGGTGGCTGCGATTCCCCTTAGCCGCCGCGGCCGCGCTGCAGCCCCCGTGGCCGGGCTCAGGCACCTCCCTGTCTGCCCAGGAGCCTGGGCGGTTCTGTGCTCCTAACAATATGTTCTAGCATAAGCGGCTGTAACGATGCTGCCTTTGGCGGGACACAACTGAGAGTATCAGTTCAGGACAAATTGCTCAGAGCAGGGCAGTTATAGCCCCAGGCTGGGGTTTCTCCACTTCTAAGGCACCCAACCAGCCAGCCAGAGAGGACTTTGGTTTTACCCCACTGACTAACCATAAGTCACACAAGCAATTCCCTCAGACACTCCAGTTTCCCAGTATCACCACCAGTGCCACTCGTTATGGGGACACATGGTTATGAAAACCAATACCCCAGTAAAAGAAAAAAGGTTCCCCTGATCCCAAAGGACCAAGCCCCAGACCCAGATCAATATACAAGTCAGATCTTACCCACAAATCACACTGTTGCCAATCCTTTAGAATCTAAAATCTAAAGGTTTATTCATAAAAAGAAAGAAATAGAGATAAGAGCTAGAATTGGTTAAATGGAATCAATTCCATACAGTAATTGGCAAAGTTCTTGGTTCAGGCTTGTANACAGGATTGAAGACAAAATAGAGGGGTTTCCAGGGCCTTTTATATTCTCTGCCCTGTGGAAGATCACAGCAGCAAGATGGAGTTTGGAGTCACATGGGCAAGTCACATGTCCATGCATGACTCAGTTCTTTACAGGCCACAACATGGGGGAGGGATAGCTCAGTGGTTTGAGCATTGGCCTGCTAAACCCAGGATTGTGAGTTCAATCCTTGAGGGGGCCATTTGGGGGAAAAATCTGTCTGGGGATTGACCCTGCTTTGAGCAGGGGTTGGACTAGATACCTCCTAAGGTCCCTTCCAACCCTGATATTCTGTGAAAACATTGTTTACGTGTTCATTTGAATGTTCCCAGGAAAGCTCAGATGTGGATTGGTGTCTCCGAAAGTTCATTGTCAGTTAAATGTTTCTTGACTGGGCACTTACTGAGAATAGTCCTTTCTCAAGAAGCTGACCAAATGCATCTCTGAGGCTACTCAGAATCAAAACACATTGAGATACAAGTACATAGCTGATATTCATAACTTCAACTACAAAAATGATACACACATAACCAGCAAATCATAACCTTTTTATAGACACCTCACACAACAACCATTGTACAATATTTGCTGCAAAAATATAAGGTGGTTGCAATCATGATCTGTATCGGGGTAGGCAACCTATGGCACGCGTGCCGAAGGTGGCACGTGAGCTGATTTTCAGCGGCACTCAGGCTGCCCAGGTCCTGGCCACTGGTCCAGGGGGCTCTGCATTTTAATTTAATTTTAAATGAAGCTTCTTAAACATTTTAAAAACCTTATTCACTTTACATACAACAATAGTTTAGTTATATATTATAGACTTATAGAAAGAGACCTTCTAAAAACGTTAAAATGTATTACCGGCCCGCGAAACCTTAAATTAGAGTGAAAAAATGAGGACTCGGCACCCCACTTCTGAAAGGTTGCTGACCCCTGATCTATATGGTCACAGGTTATGTCAGTAACGTCACAGTGGCACAGGGCAGCAGCCGGCACCCTGGGCGTGGGGCAGCAGCAGAGCCCCTCATAAAACATGGGGGTGCTGCAACGCCCCCTGCACCCATAGTTCCCATGTCTATGTTTTGGGGCCCCCTGTCATTGTGGGCCACAGGCCACAGCACGGTATGTTTCAGAGTAAATCCGCTCCTGGTTGTAAAGTACCTGGCTAAGTNGCCCCCCGTCTCCGCCCCGCCCCCCCCAGTGCAGGCACAGCCAGACTGGACTCGCTGCTCGCACTCCAGCCCAGGCTCCGGGTCTCCCCCGGACCGAGCCCGCTGCTGGGGTTATATCAATGGACCAGGCCATTACACTGGCGTGAGGGAGGGCGGGGGTCAGCTCAGCAAGTCTGGCTCTCCTTCCATTAAACACGCATGGGCAGACACCAACGAGCCATGGGCCAGAGGTGGCCTTTGAATAGGGTGACCATATTTCCCAAAGGGGAAATGGGACATCGTGTGGGGCTAGCCCTCCCCCGCCCCACTGCACCCACAGGAGCTGGCCCGAGCCCTCACCCCATCCACACGCAGGGCTGACGTCGCTGCTTCCACCCCCACCCACCCCCCGCATGTTCCTCTGCACCCCACCTCTTTGACAAAACTGGGCGTTCGCTCTTGCCAGCTGATCCTGACAGCAGAGGCAAAACAGACGAGGCGAGAGCAACCTTTCGCCAGGCGCGTTCCAATGGAAAATGTCTGTGTTGCGGGGGCCGAGGGAGATCAGCCGCAAAGGGCCCCCCGCGGAGAAAGGACGCAGCAGTCGAGACGGATGTTAATTTTTCAGCCGGTGTGAGTCACTTGCTGTCTGTAATGGGCGCCTCGAAACCACCACGCTGGAGTCTGCATCCTCCTCCGGGCACGGTGGTGGCTCCTTTCTTAGCCCGTCCATCAAAGGGTCTCCTGCACCCCTGCACCCCCACAGCCGTCCTCAGGATCTCCCTATGGGACCCTCTGGAGGTATTCCTTTCCCAGCCCAGAGGGGGCGCTGTGGCACATTAGAAGCCAGAAGCCCATTGCCCGATGTGAAGCATGGGCTTGTGTGTCCGTTGTGTGTCCGTTGTGTGAACATAGTCCCTATACTGTGAGCATAAAACATAGGGGTGCTGCAACACCCTTGCACCCATAGTTCCCATGTCTATGTTTTGGGGCCCCCTGTCATTGGGGGCCCCAGACCACAGCACGGTATGTTTCAGAGTAAATCCGCTCCTGGTTGTAAAGTACCTGGCTAAGTGTGCATGCGGTGACATCGCCATCTTGTGGTGAGACCCATGGCGTATAAAAGCTGTACTACTGCGGCAAGCCGGGGGATGTGTGCTTTCAGCTCTGGAGATAGAGGCATGAGTTACGGAAGCCCCAGGGTCGTGGGTTCTGGTCCTGCTGCTGAGAGCGGTGTCTATGTGCACACAGGTTTGGGGTTGCTCGTATGTGCTGCTTTCAGGGCTGCTGCAGGCCTGAGCTGAGGAGATGGACAAACTCAGGTTGAGGGAGCCTAATAATTGGGAGCAAGTCATGACACTGAGGGTGATGGGGCACTGAGGCTGATGGGGAAGGATCAGAGAAGGGAAGGGCTAGGGGCTGAGACCCAGATGCAGGGGCTTGCTGGCTCGTTTCTGACACCTCGTTACCCACATGCTGAGCACCGGGGTTGGGGTGGCTGGTGGCAGGGGAGGTGGAGTCTCTGACCAGCAGGAGTCCCTATGGCCCTGCCCTCGGGGGGGGGGGGGGGCTGCTCTCCAGGACCAGTCACAGCTTGGCCTCTTGGCCAACATAGGACTTTTGGGAGGGCGTTAGGAAGGATTGGATTCCCTGGCTCCATCTGGCATTAGGGGAGGGGACGTGGTCAGGACACCTGGGTTCTATTCCTGGCCCGGTCTCCCAGCATGTGCCATGGCTGAGGATACGCACCAGACCGGGGCCCCCACGGCTTGGCTTCCTACGGCCTGTCAGCGCATGAAGGATAGTCTCCTTTGCCTGTGTTTTGGCCTTAGCCCGGATGACGTCCCGCCTGCCCACCCACCCCAAAGGGGACGAATCACCCGTATCCCTCCACAAGCACCAAACTGCCTTTAAAGGGCAAGGAATCGTCAATTTTGTTTCTGAAAAGCGCCTGCTGCGCTGGCACACCACATACCCGGGGGACGGGTCGGAAGCTTTGGGGAGCTGCCATCAGACACAGCCAGGGGCTGGCGGACGAATCCTTTCCTATAATAAATGAGGCTGATTGCAGCAGAGTAAATCCTGTCTCTTTGACATCGCCCAGGGCCCAGCCACAGCCCCCTCCTGATCTCCCCCCACCCTCGGCCCCAGACACAGGGGACCGGCTCATCTATCCCACGCCGTCACTGATCCTTTGCTTCAGCTACATTTGTCTCTCTTAATATTTAAATTCTTAATTCAGTGTTTCCAGTTCATTGTCCAGGGCTCAGGCTTCATTCTCGCGTGGTTAAAGCAGCCATTTTTTCCTTCAGAGCAGCTGCACAACGAGCCTTGACGCATGGGGGGGAAACAGAGAACATCCAGAGTGCAGCCCCTGCTCTAGCATCCATCAGCTGGGGCCTGGCCCCAGCCATAATGGACCTTGTTGTCCTGCTAAGGACACTGGAGAACCTCACGCGTGAAGGGTGAAGAAGATAACAGCACTTTGTCCTTCCAACAGAGGAGATAGGAGGGGCCCTAGGACACCATTTCCAAGCCCCCACCTCAGACTTCCCTCTCTCCCTGTTATTCCAACACCCAACAAGCTCCAACACCCAGATCTATCCCAATTTGGTACTCAGCCCCCATCTTAGAACGTAAGAACAGCCAGACTGGGTCAGACCAATGGTCCATCCAGCCCAGTATCCTGTCTTCCGACAGTGGCCAATGCCAGATGCTTCAGGGGGAATGAACAGAACAGGGCAATTATTGAATGATCCCTCCCGTCGTCCAGTCCCAGCTCCTGGCAGTCAGAGACTAGGGACACCCAGAGCAGGGGGTTGCATCCCTGACCATCCTGGCTAATAGCCATTGATGGACCTCTCCTCCAGGAACTTATCTATAGTTTTGTCCTTCACAGCATCCTCTGGCAAGGAGTTCCACAGGTTGACTGTATGTTGTGTGAAGAAATACTTCCTTTGGTTTGTTTTAAACCTGCTGCCTATTAATTTCATTGGGTGACCCCTGGTTCTTGTGTTATGTGAAGGAGTAAATAAGGCAGAGAAAGCTACTAGGGGAGAGGCTGTTCTCGATTTGATTTTGACAAATAGGGAGGAACTGGTTGAGATTTTGAAAGTGGAAGGCAACTTGGGAGAAAGTGATCATGAAATGGTCGAGTTCATGATTCTAAGGAATGGTAGGAGGGAGAACAGCACAGTAAAGACAATGGATTTCAAGAAGCAGACTTTAGCAAACTCAGGGAGTTGGTAGGTAAATCCTATGGGAAGCAAGTCTAAGGGGAAAAACAATTGAAGACAGTTGGCAGTTTTTCAAAGAGACATTATTAAGGGCGTAAGAGCAAACTACCCCACTGCATAGGAACGATCGGAATTATGGCAAACGACCAGCCTGGCTTAGCCAGGAGCTCTTCAATGATCTGAAACTCAAAAAAGAGGAAACTAGGTCAAATTACAAAGGATGAATATAAACAAATAACACAAGTATGTAGGGACAAAATTAGAAAGGCCAAGGCACAAAACGAGATCAAACTAGCTAGAGACATTAAGAGGAACAAGAAAACATTCTACAAATACATTAGAAGCAAGAGGAAGACCAAGGACAGAGTAGGCCCGTTACTCAATGATGGGGGGAAAGACAATAACAGAAAATATGGAAATGGCAGAGGTGCTTAATGACTTCTTTGTTTCGGTTTTCACCAAGAAGGTTGGTGGTGATTGGACGTCTAACATAGTGAATGCCAGTGAAAATGAGGTAGGATCAGAGTCTAAAATAGGGAAAGAACAAGTCAAAAATTACTTAGACAAGTTAGATGTCTTCAAATCACCAGGGCCTGATGCAATGCATCCTAGAGTACTCAAGGAGCTGACTGAGGAGATATCTGATCCATTAGCAATTATCTTTGAAAAGTCATGGAAGACGGGAGAGATTCCAGAGGACTGGAAAAGGGCAAATCGAGTGCCAATCTATAAAAAGGGAAATAAGGACAATCGGGGGAATTACAGACCAGTCAGCTTAACTTCTGTACCCGGAAAGATAATGGAGCAAATAATTAAGAAATCAATTTGCAAACATCTAGAAGATAATGAGGTGGTAAGTAACAGCATGGATTTGTCAAGAACAAATCATTTCAAACCAACCCAACAGCTTTCTTTGCCAGGGTAACAAGCCTTGTGGATGGGGGTAAGCGGTAGATGTGGTATATCTTGACTTTAGTAAAGCTTTTGATACTGTCTCGCATGACCTTCTCATAAACAAACTAGGGAAATGCTACCTAGATGGAGTTACTATAAGGTGGGTGCATAACTGGTTGGAAAACTGTTCCCAGAGAGTAGTTATCAGTGGTTCACAGTCAGGCTGGAAGGGCATAACGAGTGGGGTCCTGCAGGGATCGGTTCTGGGTCCAGTTCTGTTCAATATCATCATCAATGATTTAGATAATGGCACAGAGAGTACTCTTATAAAGTTTGCGGATGATACCAAGCTGGGAGGGGTTGCAAGTGCTTTGAAGGACAGGCTTAAAATTCAAAACGATCTGGACAAACTGGAGAAATGGTCTGAAGTAAATAGGATGAAATTCAATAAGGACAAATGCAAAGTACTCCACATAGGAAGGAACAATCAGTTGCACACATACAAACTGGGACATGACTGCCTAGGAAGGAGCACTGCGGAAAGGGATCTGGGGGTCATAGTGGATCACAAGCTAAATATGAGTCAACAGTGTAACACTGTTGCAAAGAAAGCGAACATCATTCTGGGCTGTATCAGCAGGAGTGTTGTAAGCAAGACACGAGAAGTAATTCTTCCGCTCTACTCCGCCCTGGTTAGGCCTCAACTAGAGTATTGTGTCCAGTTCTGGGCGCCACATTTCAGGAGAGATGTGGACAAATTGGAGAAAGTCCAGAGAAGAGCAACAAAAATGATGAAAGGTCTAGAAAATATGGCCTATGAGGGAAGATTGAAAAAATTCGGTTTGTTTAGTCTGGAGAAGAGAAGACTGAGAGGGGACCTGAGAACAGTTTTCAAGTATATAAAAAGGTTGTTACAAGGAGGAGGGAGAAAAATTGTTCTTCTTAACCTTAAATTGCAGCAAGGGCGGTTTAGGTTGGACATTAGGAAAAACTTCTTGTCAGGGTGGTTAAACACTGGAATAAATTGCCTAGGGAGGTTGTGGAATTTCCATCATTGGGGATTTTTAAGAGCAGGTTGGACACACACCTGTCAGGGATGGTCTAGATAATACTTAGTCCTGCTTTGAGTGCAGGGGACTGGATTAGATGACCTCTCAAGGTCCCTTCCAGTTCTATGATTCGATAACACTTCCTTATTGACTTTCTCCACACCAGTCATGATTTTATAGGCCTCTATCATATCCCCCCTTAGTCATCTTTTTTCCAAGCTGAAAAGTCCCAGTCTTATTAATCTCTCCTCGTAGGGAACTGTTTCATACCCCTAATCATTTTTGTTGCCCTTGTCTGTACATTTTCCAATTCTAATCTATCTTTTTTGAGATGGGGCGACCAGAACTGCACGCAGTATTCAAGGCGTGCCAGGGATTTCTATAGTGGCATTATGATATTTTCTGTCTCATTATCGATCCCCTTCCTAATATTTCCTAACATTCTGTTAGCTTTTTTGGCTGCTGCTACTGCATACTGAGTGGATGAACTATACACTCAATGACTGAAGAACTATCCCCAACTCCAAGATCTCTTTCTTGAGGGGTAACAGATAATGTAGATTATCATCATTTTGTATGTAGAGTTGGGATTACATTTTCAAATGTGCATGACGTTGCATTTATCAGCATTGAATTTCATCTGCCATGTAGTTGTCCAATCACCCCGTTTTGTGAGATCCTTTTTGTAACTCTTCACAGTCTGCTTTGGACTTAAGTATCCTGAGTAGTTTTGTGTCATCTGCACATTTTGCCACCTCACTGATTACCCCTTTTTCCAGACCATTTATGAATATGTTGAATAGGACTGGTCCCAGTACAGACCCCTGGGGGACACCACTATTTACCTCTCTCCATTCTGAAAAGTGACCATTTATTCCTACCCTTGGTTTCCTATCTTTTAACCAGTTACCAATCCATGAGAGAACCTTCCCTCTTATCCCATGACAGCTTCCTTTGCTTAAGAGCCTTTGGTGAGGGATCTTGTCAAAGACTTTCTGAAAATCTAAATACACTATATCCACTGGACCCCCTCAAAGAATTCTAATAGAGTGGTGAGGCGTGATTTCCCTTTACAAAAGTTATGTTGATGCTTCATTTCTGTGTCTGATCATTCTGTTCTTTACTATAGTTTCAATCATTTTTCCTGGCATTGAAGTTAGGTTTAATGGCCTGTAATTGCCAGGATCGCCTCTGAAGCCTTTTTTAAAAATTGGTGTCATTTTAGTTATCCTCTTGACATCTTCTCATATAGGCAATTGATTTACCCCAGCATCTGGCTTTTCACAACTCCAATTCAGATTCACCAATCCCACGTGTTCAAAAATCATGAGGCAGGCTGGAAAATTGTGAGATTTTAAAGAAAAATAAATTTGCAGGTTTTTTTTATTTGGCTTTGGGTGTTAGATAATTCAGGGGCCACATTTGCAAGCTTTTCTCTGGAACCGGGAAGGCTAAATTTTTATTATTATTTTTAAATGAGAGCTGAGATGCTCAGGGTAATAACATGATTCCAGTATTCGGGGATCTTTAAGAAAACCTGCAAAATCACAAGATTTGCACTAAAAATCACAGGAGTTGGCCACACTGATTTCCATTATACCCTTCAGCTCCATGGTCCCTACATGTCCTCAGCCTCTGCAGTCCACACAGGTGTTGCAAATCCTTCCGGGGTACTATTGTACCTAACACCGAGTGCGTGTGTTCCTCTCTCCCTCTAGTGGCTGGTCTCAACAATCATAACTGCCTGCTGCTCGAGGAAGATGCCCCAAGCCAGCAAGGATCCTGCAACTCTCAGCTGCTGGCTGGATGTTTACAGGGATGCTGTTCAGTAGGGGTGCACTGGAATGAGGGGAAGCAGGCGAACTGCTGGGTAAGGAAGAGGGAAAAGGCAGGAATTTCCACTTGCTGCCCTCTTCGTAGACATTCCTGAGCAACGAGTAAAGGCAGAAACGGGGCAAAGAGCATTTTTATTCTGGTCTCTTTTCAGCCGTTGCGTTCTCCCCTTATTTGGGCTTGCTCAAGAGGAGAGGCTGGCTAGCACAGGGAATCCTGAAAAACGCCCCAGCGGGCAGCTGGCCCTTGACAGAGAGACGCTACAGCACACAAACGGTTACAACGGCCTCTTTAACAGCCCCCTTCTTTCCAGGGAGCTGAGCCCGCCAGGAGCAACGGGGGTCAAAATGACACGTACACACGGGCAGGGAGATGGTCGAGAGCCAGGGAGACTATTCAAGTGGGCAAAGTATCAGGTGTGCCTGATGAAGAGTGTAAACTCCATGGGGCAGGGAGATTATGTGACACCCCCCCTCACGTGGGTGGTGGAGCTCCTCCCCTCCCCACACCCCTGGGACGCGTGGGGAATTGACACACAGAGAGAAGCAGTGATTTGTCTCAGGTCACACACCGCAACGAACTGAACAATAAAAGCCATGCAGGAGGCCTCCCGTCTTAAGCATCCTTCTAGCCTAAGAGCTTACTCTAGCCCGGGGGTTCTCAACGTTTGTCTTTCTGAGCCCCCTCAACATGCTATTAAAACTCCACGGCCCCCCTGTGCCCCAGCAACTGGGTTTCTGCCTAGAAAAGCCAGGGCCGGCGTTAGGGGGTAGCAAGCCGGGCAACTGCCTGGTGCCCCACACCACAGGGTGCCCCATGCAGCTAAGTTGCTCAGGCTTTGGCTTCAGCCCTGGGTGGCAGGACTCAGGGCCCCAGGCTTCAGCCCCAGGTGGCTTCAGCTTTCTCCTCTGGGCCCCAGCGAGTCTAACGCCAGCCCTGCTTGGCAACCCCTCTGAAACCTGCTTGCGGCCCCCCCAGGAGGCCCCGGACCCCTGCTTGAGAACCACTGCTCTAGCATCTGCCCTCCTGGACTGAGGACAACGTGCATCATATTTCCTAGGCCACCTCAGCTACTCTGTTCCGCTCAGCTTCTCTTCGCCCGCCCATCCCCGCAGCGTCTGGGCCCCTGCAAGCAATTTTTGCCCATCCCTTGAGCCAGGTTTCAATGCATTAATAATCTGGAATAGGGAGGCCCCCAATGGGTGCCAGAGGAGCCAGCCTAGACCAGGGTTATTTCTTAGTCGAAGGGGAAGCGGCTGCTGCTTGCCCAGCCCTGGCTGGTGCAGAATTTGCCCTCTTGGCCCCAGCCCGATAAAATCTCAAAAGGAAGCAGCCAACCCGTCCTAGGATCTGCAATATTAGCTCAGAGCTAGTCCCCTTCCTGAGGCGGCTTCATTAGGACAGAGTTTTGCTAAAATCCCTTCAGCAGGCCTGCCTGTCCCACCTCCCGCCCAGCCCCCTGGCTGTTCCCACCACCCTTACATTAAGTGGGTTAACGACCCAGCTGCTCAGCACCCATTTAACCCTTGTGTTGCCAGCTCACTGCCTGCGAACGAGGTCGGGGGGGTTAGTCAGAGAACCCCGGAGCCTGCCGGCAAACGCTGACAGCTTTGTGGGTTCCCTGGCACCCTGGATGTGCAGAACGCTTTGCATATGCATCGTTGGAACAGGTCCCTGCCCCGCGGAGCTTACAATCTCCTGGCCCAATTCTGCCCTCAGTGACTTCATCGTAACCCAGGGCAGAATTGGGCCGCAGTCAGGACGTTACGCAGGTTTAAATCCATCTCCTCTGACTCGTGCCTGGGCTAGTTTTCCGAGAAGTGGCTGGACTCGGAGAGGACCTTCCCATCCTTGGTCTCGACGGTCTTGATCAGGATCGGCCTCTTGGGCGAGGAGGTTGGCCCGGGCGGCGTGGCAGCCCTGCCCGGGGACGGGAGTGCCACTCGGGAAGGCAGGAGTCCAGCTGCGTAAGCAAGTCAGGAAGGGGTTGGGGGGTGGGTTTAGAAATCTAATCGAGAAATCAGAGAGGGTTCGGTTTTACGAAGAGGCTCTTGATTGGTTCCCAAAGCGATTAAGCAAATGAGAGGTGGGCAAGCTGGGATTGGCTGGCCAATCAGAGGCAAAGATTTACGCATGCAAATCAAGGGGCGGAGCGCGTCCCTGCCCTTGCTCGGACTGACAGCGGCTAATCTGCATGAGGTCTGTGATTTACATATATTTACATACAGCGATACCCCGGTGCGCGTGACGGGCTGGGAACACCGGCTCAGGGGCAGACCCAGGGCCCGGGCAATGGAAGGAGCCTCACTGGATCGGGCTGTTCGGGTGTCATCACCTCTGTCGAGCGGCTGGTCTCGGTGACAGCCCTCTCCTGAGGCTCAGCTAGGGAGATCAGGCACCTCAGCACCTAGGAAAAAGTTCCCCCTGCCCGCCAGCTCCTAACTCAAGGGATAGCGGCTGGTGCCTCCCACCCCCATTCTCAGCTGCAGGGCACTTGGGCGCCGGCCTGTTCAAAGCCACCAGGCCCTGCCCACGTGGATCTAACCTGCAGCGACCCGAGGGCCCCGCTCGGCACATTTTGGAGCCGCCCGCCCTGCGGCCGAGCCGGGACCCCTGCGATCCCGCCGGGGGTCACAGCCACATCCCCGCATTGCACAAGACACTGGACCCAGTTCACCTGCGGTCCCTGGGGCACCGTCACTGGCTTCCCACGTTCTAGGAGACGGTGCCAGTACAGATGCTCCTGATGGCTGAGCCCGGGCCCTGGGGCACCATTCCATCGCCCAGGGTCTAACCCACCCGAGCAATGGGGGTGCTGTCCGGGGACCCCACTCCCCTGTGGGTAGTGCACAGGCGGGCAGCTGGGAGGCGGAGGGGGGTCTGGCCAGGTGGGGAAGCCCCGGCATGCTGCCTTGGGCTGCAGAGGCACCTGCAGGACTGGTCCGCCCTCGCCCCCAGGCACCCGGGGGAAGAGACTCACCCAGTTTGTCCATGGCGCTNCTGTCGCTGGCTCAGGTGGCCCTTGCCGCACAGAGGGGCGAGAAGCTCCCGGGTGGCTCGCTCGTGGGACTAGCGTGGTGGGGGCAGACGGGGGCAGGGAGGCCAGTGACTTTCCCAGGGTCCCACACGGTGGGGAGCTCCTCCCATTAGGTCACGCTGCCTCTAGCTTAGTAAGCCAAAACCTGAGGATGAACACGCCCTCCCCACCCCGGCACAGAGCCCCGCCTTGCTGCAGCCTGTCCAGGCAGCCTCCCGCTAGCCTCTTCCAGCGGAGGAGTTTGCCAGCGTCCCGGGTGGCTTCTACCAACGCACCCCGTGATTCCAGCCCTGGGTCTGTCCCCCGCCCCCCCATACCTGTGCGGGTGCCCCTCAATCCCGACCCGCAGCCCCCCTGGCTATCCCAGCCCTGGGCCAGCCATGCCCGGCTGTGGGCAAACGGGGGCTTGCCAAGCTGCCCAGGTAACCCAAGCCGGGTGCCCCCGCCCTGCCCCGCCCCTGGGGAGCACTCACCGGTTCTCCTCGCCCTCCAGCAGCTTGCGGTAGGTGGCGATCTCCATGTCCAGGGCCAGCTTGATGTTCATCAGCTCCTGGTACTCGCGCACCTTCCGCGCCATGTCCTGCTTGGCCCCCTTCAGCGCCTCCTCCAGTTCCTGCACTGCGTCCTTGGCGCGGCGCGCGGCCTGCTCGCCCTGCTCCTCCGCCAGCGCGATGGCGCTCTCCAGGTTGGCTCGCTAGCGCCAGGGGCAGAAACAAGGTCACCTCGGGGGGGTTTCTGGGCTGCCCATCGAAGGGAGGGGGTGATTGCACCGCGGCACCAGCCATTGCTCCCCCAGAATCCTTTGCACCTGGCCCCATCGCCCTCCCCAGAAGCAGCCTTGGGAACTAAGACGGGGGGTTACTGGGACTTTTCCCCAGTGGGAGATGGGGGAAGAGAACCCGGCCCCCCCCCCCCGGCAGTCTCTGGCCTCAGCAGAGAAGCCGGCCGGCACGGGCCGAGTCGCAGGAGGGGGTCCCTGGAAAGGGAGCATGTCCCAGCCCCACACCGAGCCCCCCTGTCCGGGAGGCAGGCAGCACAAGGTGGGGCTCACCTGGTTCTTCAGGGCCTCGATGTCAGCATTGAGCCTCTGGGCGTAGCGGTTCAGCTCCGCGATCTCGCCCTTGATGCTTTTCATCTCGTCGTCGTGCTTCCGGGCCTGGGTCGCCATGTCGTCGAACTGGGGGGGAGAGGGAGGGGTTGCCAAGGCCTCGCCTCAGTCGTCCCGGTCCCGGAGCCCCTCGCCTGCCCTAGAGAGGAGCTGGCAGGGAGCCCGAGGGCAGAGCTGGGACAGATCCCATCCACCAGGCCCAGCGCAGGGCTGTTCCCTATCGGCCGTTCTCCAGGGCTCCCGCCCCTTCCCCTGGGAGATCGTCCATTGCATGGGGCTGGGATGTTTATCCCCAGCTCTTCGTGACCAGGGCCCAGCCAGGGTCCTGCTCCACCAGGGAGCTGATGGGAGAAGCTCTTGCTGCCTGAAGGACACACGAGCCTTCACCAACTCGTTGGGGGCTTGCTGGGGGGCCCCGGCTGGACCAGTCCTGGCTGACGAGTCGTCACTTGGGTCCCGTCGCTCTCCATGTGGCTGCTGCTTCCCACGCCCAGCTGGGCTTTCACACCCAGGGCACTGGCGGATTAGCCACTGGGCCAACGGGGCCCCTGTCCAGGGGCCCCAGCCAATTGGGGGGCCCTGAAAAAATGGGCATCCCTGCACCCCGACCCACTCTACCCACCCGCCCAGTGCTCCTGTGGGGAGTGGGGGAACCCCCGTGCCCCAACCCCACTCCCTAGCAGGAGCACAGGAGGGGAGGGCCCCCCCAATTCCTCTGGCCCAGGGTCCCACAAAACTGTAATCTCCCTCTGACCTGGGAGATGGGGGGGTTCACTGATCCCTGGGGGCGGGGGTGTCTCAGTGCTCATTCGTCCATGTACACTTTGGGAGCCATGTCTGGAGAATACCACAGTCCTTCTGCAAGCCCAGAGGAGCGTGCACAGAGTTTGCTTGTGCACTCACGAGGTCCATGTTCACTATCGCCATCAGCAAGCTCACCGTGCACGTGGACTTGTGCAAGTCTCACCGGGGGGGGTGCGGGGAGGGACTGGCTGGATCAGCGGGTGGGAGGCAAGCTCCGGGACATGCAGGCGAGCCGCCGAACGCGTGGGGAGCAGGCAGGCGCAGAGGGAAAGCTGGCCTGCACGGGGACGGGCGTGCGAGCAGCGTGCAAGAACAAGGAAGCGTGCTGGGGCATGGGGCGCGCGCGGCGGGGGAGGAGCGCCGCTCACCTTGTGCTTGTACCACTGTTCGGCCTCCTCCCGGCTCTTGGCTGCCATGGCCTGGTACTGAGCCTTCACCTCGTCTATGACCTGCTTCATCTCCAGCTCCCGGCTGTTATCCATCTCCACCGTCACCTGCGTGTTCTGGATCTGGGACTGCAGCTCCCGGATCTCCTGGGGGATGGAAGAAATTCGGGGGAGGGGGGATTGAGACAGAGCAGATTCCAGATTCCTCTTTCTCTGCATTTTGCATGGACTCCCCGAGCTGGCAGGGCCGCCTGCAAACAGAGCCTCTGGAGCCCCCCCATCCGTCTCCCCACATTGTTTCCTGTGCTACAGACTCAGCAGAGGCCCTGGGCCGGCGCCCACCTCGTCATACAGCTGCTTGAGGTAGTCGATTTCGTCCGTGATACTCTCCAGCTTCGATTCGATATCCACCTTCTGCAGATACAGGTCGTCGAGATCCTGCAGGCACAGGAGAGACGCCGTCAGGGCACCTCCGTGTGGGGCAGAGGAGCTCCTGTCGGGCCCCAGGGCACCCTGGGGTCAGACCCCAGCAGTGTGGGCCCTGGGCAGCCAGCCACTGCAGCCATTCTGCTTTGTGGAGCAAGGGGGTGAGGGGGATGTTGGCCAGGACACCTGGGTTCTCCCCTGATTTCCCCTCCCAGATGCCCTGTGAGTCTTCAGCCCAAATCCCTTCCATCCATCTCTGGTGCCTCTTCCCAGTGGAAGAGGGATGACTCCTCCAGCCACGCAGCACCCTCGCATCTGATCCTACTTTGGTGTGTGCCCGTGTCCGGGAAGGGAGCTGGACCCCAGGGGGCAGGGCGTGACCTGCTGGGCTGTACGGGTAAAGCAGGGACTAGCTGGGCAGAGATGTCCCCGGGAGGAGGGGTGGAGGTTTCTCACCTTCTTCGTCACGACAAATTCATTCTCCAGCTGGTTCCGCCGGTTGATCTCGTCCTCGTACCTGGGGAGAGAGGGGACGTGCAGGGAGCAGCCTCCATGGGGCCTTAACGTAGTGAGCCGGGACCCCGTCCCACAGGAGTATGGGGACGGATGCTCGGACTCCAAGCCAGAGAGCAGCAAGGCTCAGCGGCCGAGGAACGGGCTCTGGGTTCGAATCCTGGGCGTGTCTCACGTCCCCTGGCTGCGGGGCTCAGAGATCGGGGTGGGGGGGGGGCCAGGTGAGGCACGGGGAGAGGAGCCCTGAGTCAGCTCCCTAGCGCCCCCTACTGGAGATGGCTCAGCAGCCATGCTGGCCAGCATGGAGAGCCCCAGCCAGTCTGCACAGCAGCCTCGGGGAGGTGGAGATGTGGAGTTTCGCGAGAGGGGGGACTTAGGAGGAGAAATTGCTGGGATCCTCCACAATTTATCTGGGGCTGGGGGTGGTGGTGTGTGTGTGTCTCTGCCCTGCAGCGGGGAGGCCTCAGGGAGAAGCGTCAATAAATGCCAGACTGGGCTGGCCCACGCGGCACGACTCCTATGGGCTGGGCCCCTGATTTCTGGGCTCCTCCCTGGGAAGGAAGCTCCAGGCTCAGACCCCCTGGGTTCTGAGGGCGGGGGGAAAAAAGGGCAGATCAGGTGCTGTGCAGGGGTATGTGGGATAAATACAACCTGGGGGCTTCCCGAGGCAGATGGCGGCTGATCCCAGCCAGGACAGAAGACAAGACCCCTGCCCCACAAGAACAGGACTGTTTCCTGTCCAGCACCCATGTCCTGGGTGATGGGTCCAATGGATCTCACTGACAGGGCCTTTCCTTTCCTCGGTTCCCACCCCACCTTTCATGGTTTCCTCCCTCCTGGAGCTCACTCTGCTTCGCTGCTGAATGGGGCCACCTGCCCCTGGACCCGCGTACCTGCCCTTCAGCTCCTCCAGCAAGGCCTGCATGTGGTCCAGCTCCGTCCCCAGCTTGCCTTTGTCCTGGCTCAGCGTCTCGATCTGCTGCTTCAGGTTCTGGCTGGAGCGCGCCATGATCTGCCCCAGGTTGGACTTGTACTGGTCCTTGTCCTTCAGCAGCTTCAGCTGCGTCTCCAGCACTTTGTTCTGCTGCTCGAGGTTACGCACCTGGAGGCGAGACCAAGCGGTACTGGGCACTGCGCTTCGCTCCGCCCGTCAGGGTCGCCCAGGCAGGTAACTGTGCAGTGAGACCATTCCCCTCTGTGGGCTCAGGGCAGGTCCCTCAGAAATGTCTAGCGAGGATCAGTGCACCCAGGGGGATGGCTGCAGAGGGCGAAGCAGCAGGTGTCAAATCCCCACGCTCCCTGGAACCCAAGAGGTGTGAATCCCGGCCCAGGTTGGTTCTGCCCTCCCTGCCCAGGCAGATCCACAAGAGCCAGTGCTTCCCCTTGGCCCACGTTTCCCCTCCCCCTCCTCGATTCCAAGGCCAGGAGGGACCATTGTGATCATCTGGTCTGACCTCCTGTCTAACCCAGGCCAGAGAACGGCCCCAAAA
>QXTE01000156.1:1050181-1070107 GCA_003942145.1 Platysternon megacephalum
TTGCAGCCCTAAGGTTCATCCAGCTTCTAGGTCACAGGCAAGAATGAACCTAATCAGCATGTGGGTCCCTCCCGGGCACAGCGCAGCTGGGAGGGCATTTGGTTAGTAGGCTCCAGGGGATCTGTGTCTCACCACAGACACCCCCAGCTCCTCCCACTGGCTCCGGCACTGACAGCGAGCGTGGCATCCAGAAGCCTTCAGCGTCCAGAAAAGGAACGGCTGCTAGGTAGCCATGGCCAGTCCAGCAGACAGAGGCCAGGGTGGGAGGGACAGACAAGCACAAATGTCCACGGACGTGGATGGGGCTCCTTCTACCTTCCCCGCGCTCTGGTAGGAAACAGTCTCGGAGGGTTTCCAGCTCCTGCAGGATTTGCAGATCTATTTATTCTGTGGATAGGAGCTGCCACGCTGCTCCGTTACTACAACGTCTGGGATGTGGATATTCGTCTGATGAGACCCGGACGGAGCCCCACCAACGGATTTCATATGGGCCACCACACAGCTACCAGATGGGAATGAGCTGCAGGCGTGGGCTGGATTTGAGGGGTGATTTAAACCCTGTGTACCCCATCATCAGGGCCATCCCATCCCCAGCAGGGTGTGTTTCAGATGATCAGGGCTTGCTCACAGCCATGTTGCTCCTTGTGGAAATTCTTGGCATTTAATTTGCGGAATAAGAGGAATTAAGAGTCTTTTCTTCTCTGCCACACGAAGGGATCAAGTGGCTGCATTAGCTTCTGCTCCACAGAACTTTTTTGTGGCTTTGTCACAGCCAGCCACGGTTCCCCCAGGGGGGCTGGAACAGTTTGTATCGTGGGGGGGCTGAGAGCCATTGAACCAAACTGTAAACCCTGTATCGAATGGAAACCATTTCAAGCCAGGGGGTGCAGCAGCCCCCCAAGTTCCAGCACCTCTGGGCTCACCCCTTTCATGCCCGGCTCAGGTCAGGTGCCCTGCCAGCTTAGCCATTGTTATCAAGCCCTGTGGAGTGGCTGACATGAACCAGAGTCTGTCAGAGTCAGTGGGGGTTTTATTAGTGATGCTGTGTGGGAACAGGAGTCGCAGAGACCCAAGGCTGAGAATGTCTCAAAACCACCTGTTCTGCATTCAGTGGCAACTTCCTTATTATTTTTAAAGCTACACTAAGGCATATGGTAGCTCACAGGAGGTTTTAAAAACCAGGCTTGGTGCCTCTTTCATTTCTTTATGCTGGATTAAGAAAACCGGACCAAAAAATTGTTTTATTTGGAGAAGATTTCTCCCCTCCCCCTGCTTGTTTTTGATCTTTGGAATATCGGGAAGGTCAAATCTGCTCTTCCCTGGTTTTGCTGGAGGATCTGTAGGATGTCGTCACTCTTTAACTAAGACTTTCTTTCTCTAACATGTTTGCTAGCCACTGGAGTGAAATAAGCATCAAACAGAAAAGCCGGAGTTTTCAAATGGTCTGATGGTCAGGCTAAAAAACGCCCCTCCCAGTGGCTCGGCTTTCACTCTCGGCTTGTGTGGTGTCGCTATTTCACGAGCTGCTGCAGCACGGTACCTTAGACAGGAGCCGAATTGCTAAGCTGAAAAACCAGAACAGATTCTTTTCAAAACCCTTCCATGTGCGATGTGCTTCATCCACCAGGAAGCAGCAATAAAGAAAAAAGTGTCAAATCCATCAGAGCAGCAGAGACACCAGGTGGCCAGACAAAGTTCATGCTATTATTAAGAAACACAAACTTCCCCTTGGGTGGATTATCTTTGAACAGCTTCATTTCATGAATCCTTAGGAAAACAAGGGCGTCACCTCAGAGGCTGCGGATCCAACCTGTGAGTTAGATTCAAGTAAGAGTGTGTGTGTGTGTGTGTGTGTGTGTCATAAAGAGGACCAGAAATCCAAATACAACAAACTGAGGGTCTTGGAATTAATAGTTGGATCATGGTAGGGAAAAGTCAAGGTCAAGAGTCAGTAACTCGGAATCTGCCCATTCACGTTCAGTTTTGCTGACTGGAGAAGTCAGTTACGTCCCAGGTTAACACAGCCCTGAATACAGAGCCCCAGGACGGCGAGTGGAATTCTAGATAGGATTCTAGTTTGTCATCACATTTGCTGATTTGCATATACAATAACAATGGTGGCCGTGATCCTGCAGACGGCCCCGTGTGGGGGACAGCTGTGCCCACGCAGAATCCCATAGGGCCGTGCACAGGTACAGGCGTCCGGCTGTGTGGTTCCAGCTACAGGATGGGCTGTCATTTGCACCTCTCTAGCTCCATCCACCGGAGGGTCGCTGTGTATTGTCGTGAGCTCTGGGTCACCCCACGCCCCTCCCCCCCACCCCGAGCGGCAGGTAAATCGCCTGGACAGCATTCTACAGAGAGGTGGAGCCGATCACCCAAGGTCACACAGGGCGTCTGGCAAAGGCAGGAGCTCGAATGAAGGAGTTTATCCGTGGGCCACCCGGCTGAACTGGCAGCTTCCAGGTGTGGTTTGAGGCTGTGATTAGGCTCAAAGCACATGTGGAAAGCCAAGGAGAAGACTGGGGCCGTGCCTACATGGGAAGGGGTTTTCATTTTTAGGTGCAACTCAGAGAAGGGATTCTGCCACTAGAAATATTAGAGAGACAAGGTGGGGGAGGTGAGATCTTTCATTGAACCAACCCTCTGCTGGTGAGCGAGACAAGCTTTCGAGCTACAAGGAGCTCTTCTTCTGGTCTGTGTAGCTTGAAACCTTGTCCAATCAAAGCTCTGACCTCCCCCACCTGATCTCTTTAATATCCAGGGACCGACATGGCTACACCACCGCAGACGACATTCAAAATGTTTCCCGAGCTTCCTTCCCCGCTGTTTTAGAGGCAATCTGGCTTTGAGGTGTGGCAGGCGGCTGGCAAACACTGCAGCCAGCTCCTAATTCGCTGTTAATTTGTCTAGGACCTGACCCAGAGCCCACTGGAGTTAATGGGAGCTGTCGGATTGCGCCCATAATTCCTATAACGACAGTGGAACAAGCTCACGTCCAATACACGCACACAGGTTTAAATGAAAGCAATCAGCTCCGGCTAGGGGACGAAGGAGAAGGATTTATGAGGAGTCCGATTACCCCAGAATCTCTTCCCCCCCCTCCTGATTTCGCCTCCACCAGGTGCTTCGCGTTGAACAATAACTTTTTTTGTCCTTCATAAAACTTCAGCAAATCAGCAGGGAAGCAACAGATGACACTTGGCTGGAGACTGGAATTCAGAAGTTAACACTACGTCTACACGGCATCGCTAGCAGGGATCTAGGAGACCCGGGCTCCTGGCCTCGGCGTTCCCGAGTCTGTGCTTTAGCGTCCACACTGCACTGTCAATCCGGATTTGCAATTGCTGGCTCCGGGTCTCACAACTCCTGTGCTAACTGTTCATACTGCAGATTAGGGCTGGTCCTAGGACCCAGGGCCCGAGTGCTTGTGTGTGGACAGAGCTCAAACCTTGAGTTTACAATGCAGTGTAGACATGACCTATCCTAAATGACCGGCTGCACCCACCCACCCCCAGGGCAGCTCCTCCGGCAGCAGGGGAGCCAGAGGCGCCCGGGGGAGCCCGGGGGAGCGGGACACGCACCCCCCGCCCCGGCTCACCTTGTCGATGAAGGAGACGAACTGGTTGTTGAGCCCCTTGATCTGCTCCTTCTCCTCGCTGCGGATCTGGTGCAGCGCGGGGTCGACCTCCAGGCTGGGCAGCGAGGAGAGCAGGAAGGAGCCGGACAGGCCGCTGGGGCCGAGGCGGCCCAGGCTGGGGGAGTTGCGGAGCCCCGGCTGGAAGCCCGAGCCGGCCCGGTACGGGGAGCCCCAGCTGGGCTGCGAGCCCTGCGAGCGGCTGCTGAAGCTCATGGGCCTGGAGCGCGGGTAGCTGCTCATCGCCCCGGGAGCCGAGAGACGCGCGGAGCAAGGGACAGAGGGAGTTCGAGCCCCGCAGCCGCCAGCACCTAAAAATAGGGACACATTAGCCTAGCCCCGCCCCAGATCAATAATTACCATAACCCCGCCCCCACATAGCCCCGCCCAGCCGGACTCACCTGCGGCCATCCATCAGGCGGCACCAGCCCCCTCGCTGTCCCCACCCTCATTAGCATAGCTCCACCCCCTTGCCGGGGGCTCCTGAAGATTTTCCCCCCACCCCCTTGCGGGGGCGGGGTCTGCAGCGGCGCCTTCCATTGGCCGGCCTCTACCTGGGCATGCAAATGAGGCTCCTGAATAATGCAGCGGCCCAGGTAGAAATAGCGGCGGGGGCGCCCCGGGAGCGGGCAGCGCGCAGCATGAGCATGTCCCGCTCCCGCTCCGGCTCCCTGGCCGGCTCGCCCCGCCCGTGGCCCGGCTCCTCGGCAGGCAGCATGTACGGGGGCGCGGGCGGCTCGGAGCCGCGGGTCTCGGGGTCCCGCCTGCAGGCGCTGCTGCCCGGCCTGCGCGCCCACCTGGACTCGCTGTCGGCCGGCAGCCAGCAGGAGGCGCTGCAGGGGCTGAACGAGCGCCTGGCCGGCTACCTGCAGCGGGTGCGGGGGCTGGAGGCGGCCAACCGGGCGCTGGAGGAGGAGATCGCCCAGGTGCGGGCCCGCCGGGGGGGCGCCGGCCAGCGGGACTGGGAGGCCTGCGAGCGGCCCCTGGCGGAGCTGCGCAAGCAGGTAGGGGGGCCCCTGAGCTGCCACCCCAGCCCCCCTGCTGCTGTCAGTCCCCAGTGTAAGGGGGCTGCCCTGTGCCCCCTGCCCAGTCACCCCTTCCTGATCCTTAGAAACAGGGCAGAGGGAACCTGTCTTCTTGTCCCCCATCACCCACCCAGGGGTGGGACCTCTGGCCCGCCCTTAGCCCGCCAAGGCGAGCCCGGCGCTGGGGAAGAGAGATGTGAGGGTGCAAGGGGACAGACAGACACCCCCAGTTAGTGCAGGAAGCTGATCCGACCTGGGTGTCAATGTCTGGAGAAGTGTCACGCCCTGTTAGCCCCCACCTGGCCGGGGCCACATCCGTTTGCCCTAATCCGCGAGAAACGCCAGGGAGGCGTGCGGGAGCCTGGCCCTTTAGGTCTGATGTCATGGGGGGCAGGAACCCCAAATTCCAAAAGCTTCTTATTCCCCACTGCCGAGCTCTGTGGAAACACACGCGGAACCAAGAGGGTTCCTGCCCCCGTGAGCTCACAATTTCTTCTGCAGGCCTGGCCTAGCCCCAGCCAGCAGTACGCCAGTAAGATGCAGAACCGCGAGCAAAGATACAACTCTGTGCAGCTCAATCCTCTTTCCTTTCTCTGCTCTAATGCTCCGACCCTGCTGCCCTTTGCCGACAGCCGACGGGAGACGGTGCTGTGAAAGGTCAGGGGGGTATTTAGGCTTAAATTTTCAGTGGTGACTAGGGTGACCAGACAGCAAGTGTGAAAAATCGGGACAGGGGGAGGGGGGGTAATAGGAGCCTATATAAGAAAAAGACCCCAAAATCGGGACTGTCCCTATAAAATCGGGACATCTGGTCACCCTAGTGGTGACGTTAGAGTCCTTCGTTTGCGGAGGCCTGATGCTTTCAGACTATGCGGAGCACCCACCTTCTGAAAACCAGGCCTCTTCTGAGGTCTCAAGTGATGCCCCCCAAACCCCCCTGTTTTGAAAACGGGGAGCTCAGGGGCTGATCTCTCAGGAGCCCCTTGTGCCGGTGAACTGCAGCCGCTGCTTTGTCTGTCGCTCAGTGAATCTCTTCAGGTCTGAAAGTCGTCAGCGGATCCCCTGGTGGCTAATCCCTCCTGTTTCCAACTCAACCAGCCAGGCAGGGGAGAGGAGAACCAAGTGCCTGCAGAGAGTAGCTGGGTTTCTGGAGTTGCTGAAACGAAACCCCTCGTCCCCCAGAGTCTGAACATACCTGTTCAGTGCAGCTGGCCTTGCCTAGGCAGCTGTCCCTACAGCGCTGCCTAGCTGGCCTAGAGCCGGCTCTCTCCCCTCTCCCCCTGCGTTTGACAGTCTCTTGGGGCTGCTGGTTAAACAGTTGCTTCTGCTGACGCTGCCAAACATACGTGTGTTTTTCTCTCTCTCTCCATTATTAGCCTTCTGAGAGTAAACAAAGGCGCCTAGATCCGGATTCCCTGTCTCTGTACAGATCTCGTCATCTGTCCAAACAGTGTGAACAAGGATCTGGACACGCCCTGTGGGTTTCAGCTGACGCGGGGATCAAGGTGAATTCAGGGTCACTGTGACTCTTGCTTCCCTGAATATAGACAAATTCAAAGGCCAGAAGGGACCATTACGGTCCCGCTGCACAGCCCAGGCCAGAGAACTTCCCCCTGGTCATTCCTAGAACAGATCTTTTGGAAGAGCAGCCAGTCTGGAATCCCACCATGACCTTGGGCGCATTGTGCCAATCGTTAATTACCCTCATGGTTACAAATTTACGCCTTCTTTCCAGCCTGAATTTGTCTAGGTTTGGCTTTGAGCCATTGGATCGTCTCCTTTCTCTGCTAGCTCCAAGAGCCCATTATTAAATATTGGTTCTCCATGTAGGTATTTATCGACTGTAACCAAGTCATCCCTTAACCTTCTCTTTGTTAAGGTAAATAGGTGGAGCTCTCTGAGTCTGTCGCTATAAGGCATGTTGTCCCATCCTTTAATCCTTCTCGGGGTTCGTCACTGAGCCCTCTCTAGTTTATCAACATCCTTCCTGAGAGCAGAAGCCTTCCCCCAAGGGAGTGCTGGTCTAGGCATCCCACAATGGTGGGGACTCCAGAGGATTTCCTGTTCCCAGCGTGCTGCTTGCACGAGCTATAAATCTGGAGTCCTCACCACTTGTGGTCATTAAAGCTCTAAGAACACAAGAATGGCCACCGTGTCAGACCAATGATCCATCTAGCACAGGATCCTCTCTCTGACAGGGGCTGGGGCCAGATGCTTCAAAAGGAATGAATAGAACAGGGCCATTTTTCAGTGATCCATCCCCTGTCTTCCAGGGCCAGCTTCTGGCAGTCGGAGGCTTAGGGACACTCAGAGCAGGGGTTTGTGTCCCTGCCCATCCTGGCTAACAGCCATTGATGGATCTGTCCTCCAGGAACTTCTCTAGTTCTTTTTTTGAACCCAGTTATACTGTTGGGCTTCACACCATCCCCCGGCAACAAGTTCCACAGGTTGACTGTGCATTTGGCCTTGTGTTTGTTTTATACCTGCTGCCTTATTCATTTCATTGGGTGACCCCGATTTGTGTGTGAAGTGAAGGAGTAAATGACACTTCTTGATTCACTTTCTCCACATCATTCATGGTTTTGTAGGCCACTATTAACTCCCCTGCGTCGTCTCTTTCCTAAACTGAACAGTCCCAGTCTTTTTTTAATCTCTGATCCACCCCCCTTGTCATTTCTGTTGCCCTTTTCCATACTCTTCCCAATTCTATTTTTTTTTTTTTTTTAGATGGGGCGACTCGAACTGCATGTGGTATGACAGGAATGGGCGTACCATGGGTTTATATAGGGGCACTATGATACTTTCGATCTTACGATCCATCCCTTTCCTAATGATATTTAATTCTTTTGATTGCTGCTGCACGCTGAACAGATGTTTTCAGAGAACTATTCACAATGGCGCCAAGATCTCTTTCGTGAGTGGTAACTAATTTAGATCCCATCATTTTGTATGTGTAGTTGGGATTGTTTTCCAAGGTGCATTACTTTGCATTTATCAACCTTGAATTATATCTGCCTTTTTGTTGCCCAGTTTTGTGAGATCTCTTTGTAACTCTGCGTGGTCACCTTCATCTGGATTAATTTTGTATCGTCTGCAAACTTTGCCACCTCGCTGTTTTACCCCTTTTTTCCAGATCATTTATGAATATGTTAAACAGGACTGGTCCCAGTACAGACCCCTGGGGGCACCACTATTTACCTCTTTCCGTGGTGAAAACTGACTATTTATTCCTACCCTTGGTTTCCTATCTTGTAACCAGTTACTGATCCATAAGAGGACCTTCTCTCTCATCCACATCTGCTTACATTGCCTAAGAGCCTTTGAGGGACCTTGTCAAAGGCTTTCTGAAAGTCCAAGTACACTCGATGCACTGGGTCACCCTTATTCATGTTTGCTGACTCCCTCAAAGAATTCCAATAGCTTGATGAAGCGTGATTTCCCTCTCCAAGAGCTGTGTTGACTCTTCCCCACCATATCGTGTTCATCGCTGTGTCTGATAATTCTGTTCTTTACTACAGTTTCAACCAATTTGTCTGGTACTGAAGTTAGGCTAACCAGCCTGAAATTGCCAGGATCGCCTCTGGAGGCTTTTAAAAAAATTGGTGTTACATTTGCTATCTGCCTGTCATCTGGTCCATAGGCTGATTTACGTGATAGGTTACACACCACTGTTAGTAATTCTGCAATTTCACAGGAGTTCCTTCAGAAGTCTTGGCACTCAGCATCTCATGGCGCTTCTTACAAGGCTAAGGTTGTTAGCCTGGCTGTCCAGCACCAGGTACAGCGCTGGCCACTACACTCAGCGTCTCCAGATTTCCCCCCCCTCCCCCCCGTTTCCATTGCACACAATGTTCTCCTCCTTTTCCTGTCCCAAACTGTGCCACCCCAGAAGTGGCTGCATTTTGGTGATGGGTGAAGGATCCCTGTATATTGCAGTATGTAAAGTCCACCCCTCACTGAGACTTTTAGCTGGAAAACAAGAACATCCAATTTGGGCTGGGTGGGTTATTTGTTTAAATATTTGTGTCCCAGTCCAGTAGAGAAGCAAGGGACCTTCCCCTCCTCCCAGCCCCTTTCCTGCCCCCTTTATAAATGGGAAGGAGGAACAGTATATTTCTGACGGGAATATTAGAGGGAATGCACTGGGGCCATTGGAAATGTCTTTGAAAAACCAAACCCAGCGAACTATTCGCAAAAGATGAATCATTTCCACCTGCAGGGGGCAGGGTTGACTCGCTTTAAATGTCTAACGACTGGTCCAGAAAGGCCACAAGCTTGTGTTAAAAGTAGAGCGCCCAGGTAGGGTTTTCAACAGCACCCAAGAGACTTAGGCACATGGGCCCCAGGGGCTTGCGTGCAAAGTCCCTCGGGCGCGTTTGAAAATCTCCCCCTGGAATAGACGTGGCCCTGAGTCTCGTTCCAGAGGGGTTGAGCACCCGCTGACTTCAGTGAGGGGACCTCCAAAAGTCAGTCCACTCATATAGCTGCTGAATTTGAGGCCCTCCAAGTCTGTCTCTTGGCCAGCAGAGACCTGCCTGGAAGGGAGAGACGTCTGTTACTGTCTCCCATCAGACGCCTCAATCATTGTCGTCTGGAAGCCGGGGGTACCTCCCACAGACCTAACCTTGCACTGACTGTGCTGTCTTCTACCTCAATGGGTCTCTGATCCTGCCATGAGCTCCATGGAGACAGACAGCCCCTCCCTCTCAGTGGGGCTCCCGGGAGGGGGGGGGCATAAACAAGACACAGGGATCGCTTCCCCCCCACCCCTGAAATGCAGCTGCTTCTGGGTGAAACGCTGCAGCTGTATCTCACTTTGCCAGCTTCTGATTATGCAAACTCAAGCAAGGGAACTTGGCCAGGTGTCTGAATGGGGGTGGCTAGACAGGTGGCGCTGAAACACAGGGGCTTGCTCGGGAAGTTGGGAACTCAGTGGCCTCCATAGATTCGAACGAGCTCTGGATCCAGCCCAGATGGCAGAAAGCAGCTTGTTTTCAGGTGCTTCCATGGAAGTGCCGCTGCTAGCAGCTGGATCTTCCGTCCCAGTGGAACGTGCCTCGGCGATCTGACTAAACGCAACCGGGGTCCAGGGAAGAGATGGCCTCTGCCCTGCTTCCCCACGGGCTGCCAAGTACCGCTTCTCCCCCGGGGACAATGCAGCTACCTGCCCTTGGCTTGACTTTGCTGTAACCCAACCCGGTGGCTCAAAGAGCCCCGGGGAGCAAACAAACGCCTTGTTTTGCTTTGCAAATGTGCCAGTTTCTGAAACGTGAAACCCACGGGCAGGTTCCCTCCGGGCTTGAGCTGCCGGCTCTGAACTTGTTTCAGGAGGAGCTAAGCGGAAGAGGGGATCAAGGCTGAGCTAAGGGCATTGCAGGGGTGCAGGCCCACTCAGAGGGCCAAAGAGGCCCAGGCCACTTCCAGCTTTTGAGGCCCCCCCTAGCCATAATAACAATAAAAGATGTGATCTAATCTTGTGCCATCAGAGCCACTATATTTTTATTAATATTTATGAATATTTTTAACTCTTTAATATGACAATCTACATCAGTTAACAAAAAAAAAGGTCTTTTTTTACCAAATCACCTCTCGTATTTGCTTAAATTTGCAGCGCTAAGCTGAGAGAATGTGTCACATTTTGGTCCGAGAGGGAGGCGCATAAAAACAAGTTGTGAAACTTATCGAATGCCAAAAAAATTAACAAGGGTCTAAATTTGAGGCCCAGGCCAAATGGCCCTCCTGCCGCCCCCCCGATTGGCCCTGCTGGGGTGTGTGTGTGTATAACAACCTGTAATATCATGTCACTTTTAGAGACCACAATGGCAGGGGGATGGTCAGGCTAGGAGCTGGAAGGATGGCCCAGTGGTTCAGGCCTGGGGTTTTTCCTACCTGGGCTCAATTCCCTGCTCCACCACAGACTCCCTGGGACTTGGGATCTCTGTGCCCCCGTTCTCCCTCTTTGAAAGGGGGACACTAGCCCTGCCTTGCCTTCGAGGGGTGGTGAAAATCAAGGCCTGGGCGGTGCTTAGCAGACAGTAACAAGAGGTTATACGAGCACCAGGTTACTGTACCCGGGGGATGACCAGGTGGCTCAGACTTGCTGTTGGGGGGAAGAACTGGAAGAGGACAAGTGCAAGGGATGGGAATGTGGGGAATGGACAGGATGAGTGGGACCGGGGTTTGCCAGGAAGGGGGGTGGGGTCGGGTTTCGAATGGATACTTTCAACGAGCATCTGTGCACACTGCAGCTGTGGGTGGCACTGCATACCGGGGGGATGGGTGCCTGCCCTGTAGGAAGCTGGATCAGTATGTGCACGGGACTGAGGAAGTCTAGGAGTGGGCAGGCTTATGGAGATGGGGAATAATAAAGACGTAGCATTGATCCGACTGGATCTAATCATCCCTTCTGGCCTTCAGCTATGGGAGGGGCCTGTTCCCCTTCGAAGAGCTTCCTGTTCTATTGATCGCTGCATATGTGGGCGAGCAGAAAGCCAGGCCCAGAGATTAGGGGCTCGACTTGAGAGATACAGAGCCCCTACAGCTCTCGCTGCCATCAGCAGGGTGCTCAGCACCTCGGCAAAACTGGCCTTAAGTGACGTAAAACCCAGAGGGAATCTGCAGAGCTGAGGCTAGGAGGGCAGGTCGAGTCCCGAGATCCTACCTTTGGCCTGTCTCTCTAAGGGATAGACACGCGGTGATGGACATTAACTTCGCTGCAGCTGGGTTCCTCAGCTGTAAGACCTCTCTGTGGAGAGGTCGGGGGGAAGTATACGTATCGCTTTAGCATCCCCACCTGAAGCCCCTTGCCTCTCTTGCAGGTGGAGGATCTCAACATGGACAATGCCAAGCTGCTGCTGCAAATCGATAATGCCAGGCTGGCGGCCGATGACTTCAAGGTCAAGTAGGTCGTCTCACTCCCCCCGCTACTAGCGTCGCAGCCTGCCTGTCCGCTTGAGCTGCGCGTCGAGCAGAGGATGCTCCCCCCGACTGGGGAAACAGACCCGCTCAACGGCTGTGAACCTGTAGCAATCCACTACTGCGGCCAAACTTCTCAGAGCTACCGGAGCCCTGAGCTCTGTCCCTGGGGTTTTGTAACTAGTGCATTGCCCAAGCATTAAAACTCATGCACAGGACAACTTCCCAAGTTTCTAGGTGAAATTCTCTGCCCTGTGCGATGTGGGAGGTCAGACTAGATAGTCAACGATCCCGTCTGGCCTTAAAATCTGACTCTTAATTCTGATCCCCACATTTCTTCCCTGGAGCAACTCCAGGTGGTTGAATGCTAAGTACATGTCCACTTCTAACTGCTCCCTCTTTCTTCCAGTCACCTCTCCTAGGGTCAAGCTGGAATCCAGGGCACTTTGGCCCCACTTGGCAGGTGCAAAGTGGCAGCCTAGAAAGGTGGGAGTGGATTCCCGCCACAATGCCGGGTGGAGAACCTGGTTTCCCTTGCTGGTCTCCCAAACACATCAGAATGGCCATACTGGGTCAGACCAAATGTCCATCTAGCCCAGTATCCTGTCTTCCGACAGTGGCCAATGCCAGGTACCCCAGAGGGAGTGAACAGAACAGGAATCAAGTGATCCAACCCCTGTCGCCCATTCCCAGCGTCTGGCAAACAGAGGCTAGGGACTCTTCGGGGCATGGTTTCCCTTGAGCAGCAGCTCAACGGGGGGAGGAAACAGAAGCCAACCCCTGAATTAGCGTTGCCCTCTGGCATTACAGGGCATTTCCAAAGGGCCAGTGCTCCAGAGAGGGGCTACTTGCAGGTGAGGCGTCCTGTTACACAGAGGTGCAGGACAGGTGCTCAGCGTCTGCCCTGGATGCTGATTCCGGGAGAAGTTGCTCACGCCGACCTCCACTAGCTTCAGGCTCTCTGGGTGCCAGCCCCCCCGTCCCTTTCCTACACTCCTCGCTGCCTCCCCGCCCCATGACTGAACGTGTTTAACGCTGAAGCCTTTCTTTGTAAGATCTGCTAGTCCTCGGGCTGGCTTTGTGGCTTCCTGCGCCATCCTTCTTGGAGGGTGGGACAAATCCACTTCCTGCTGCCTTCAACCATCACGCCCAGAACTTTCACAAAGCAACTTGCCTTGCCGAGTTCGACGGTGCCTGCCCCCTCCCCTACGTGTCGCTAAGGCGGCTGGTGTTTTCCAGACTACCGGTCGCATCGGTGCTTTGAAAGTGTCTGTCCGCATTTCTATTGTGCCCCTCACCCTGGAACGGGGACACGTCTGAATCTGCAGGCTCCAGCATTACTCTCCTTGCTGTCCTTGTCTTGATCCAAGAAAGCTTCCTGCAGTAAGAAAAGCCGGTGCTTGCACTGCAATGTGCCTGAGACCTGCCCCTCCACCCTCGGGCAGGGTCTGATCTCTCCCCTTCCTCTTCCCAGGCTGGAGGCAGAGCAGGCCATGTGTGACAGCGTGCAGAAGGACACCCAGGGGCTGCGCAAGATCATGGAGGACACCAACTTCCTGCGCATGAAGCAGGAGGCGGAGCTGGAGGGGCTCAAGGAGGAGCTCGCCCACCTGCGCAAGAGCCAGAAGGAGGTAACGGCTGGGCTGGGCCTGCCGGAGGTGTGGGAGCGTGGCTGGCTTGGCCATGCTTGGGGTGACGGAGCTTGGGGGCGACCAGCGCAGGACTGCGAGCGGCTAACACCCCGTTACCCTCTCTGCAGGAAGCGGAGGCCCTCAGGGCACTGATTGCTAACTCCGACGTGACCGTGGAGGTGGAGAACCCAAAGAAGCAGGAGCTGAGTGAGAGCATCGCCCAGATCCGGAAGCAGTACGAGAAAGTGGCCGAGCAGAACCGGGACGATGCCGAGAGCTGGTACAAGGACAAGGTGAGGAGAACCAAGGAGAGCGGCTGCGACCCGGCCCCGTGACGGTCTCTGGCATAACCGTGGTGTCCCTCTTCTTTCCCATAGTTCGACACGCTGTCCCAGGAAGCTAACGTGAACACCCAAGCGCTGGAGGAAGCCAAGAGCGAGCTGAGTGAGCTGCGCCGGCAGCTTCAGGGCCTGGAGATCGAACGCCAGACCCTCCAGAAAATGGTGACGAGACCCTGTTTGCCCCCAGCTCTGTTCCTGGCAGGGCAACCTTCTCCTCCTGCAGTCTGAGGAAGCAGGGGTTTGAGATGGGGAAAAACCATCCAAGACCCGCTCCTGGGTGGGGCTGGGTTCTTCCCTCTCCCAGTGAGCCTCTTTCCTTAGGAAGGACGAGGGTTTCACTCTTATTGCCCATCTCCTAAAGCTGTGCCGGGAGCCAGGTAGAGGAGGGACTGAGCTACATGCCGCAGGGGGATGCATCTGCCATGTCTTCTCCCCCGAGTCCTTGCAGGCCCGACCTGAAACGGCTCGCTGCGTCAGTCTCTCTGGTTACAGGCCCACTCAACCTTAGCAAGAGCCATGCCCTAGCCTGGAAAGGGGACCCTGCTGTAACCCGTAGGCGCCAAGTGAGCCAGTCCTAATGCCAGCTACACCATCACAGGGCAAACAGCCCACCACATACCAGCTCCAGCCGGGGTGGAGGCTTTTTTTTTTTTAAAAGTTGCCTCTAATTCTCAGGCTCTACTGGCCAGACTTCCCCCTAACTGCTGTGATACTGGTCTCGTCCCTTGCTCAGATGCAACAGTCCGGAGAGCACTGACTACACACATGCTTGTGGAGAGACCAGTAAACTAAGTGCCCAAATTATGGGGTGAGCCTAGGACCGACCTGAGCATTAATGGCAAGGGAAGGAAAAGGCACCTTCTGAAGGACACCGGGCACCTGCCTCAGACTGGTGGGAGCTGCAGTGGAGCCGCACATCAGGTCATCCAAGTCCTAGGACGTGTTGGGTGCATTGGTCCCTCCCCAGATTGCCCTGTGGTAGAGTTCCGCGTCCACGGGCTGATGCAGGCCCCCGTGGCCTAGCGATTGCATTGAGATCCGTGAGTGAGTTGCACACAGGCTGCCAGGTAATTGCTCTGGGCCCTGCTCCTCTCCAGGTGGATACCCTGGAGAACACTTTGGAGAACACAGAAGCCCGCTACAACGACCAGCTGGCCAACGTCCATCACGTCATCGCCAAGCTGCAGGAGGAGCTGGCCGCCTGCCGGGCGGACCTGGAGCGGCAGGCCCGGGACTACGAAGCCCTGCTGGATGTGAAGAGCAAGCTGGAGAATGAGATCAGTCAATACAGCCAGCTGATTGAGGGAGTGACGGACAGGTAACCGCCCGGGGCCATGAACACTCCAGCCATTGCTCTCCCTCTATCCTGCTGGCTTTGGGGCCCCGCGTGCTACCGACCCTTGGAAGTCTCTCTAGTTTCTCTGCTCCCGTTCTGTCGCCAGATATGGGGTCTTCCTCCTCCTGGCCAGGGCTGATTGACCGAATCCCAGACCGCTTTGTCCTGCCAGCTCCCGCGCCGTGCTTTGTCGGTCTCCTTGCCGGATGCAGGGTGAAATCAGCACTGGCTGGGGTGTGGTCTCTGATCAGCCGGCATTGCACTGATGGGGCTTCTTTACCTGCGCTTTTGGATAGGAAAAGATAGCCCAGTGCCCTTGATGGGAGACTGGGGCTCCGTCAGCGGACCAGGATTCTAACCTCATGCACCTGGTGGAAGGGCGTTGACCCGAGCAGGAGGGAGGGGAGCAGGGGGTTTTTAGCCCATGGAACGGATCCATGGTGTTCCTTTGCAAGCCTTAGTTGCCAGGCAGAGATTGTCGTCATAGCAGCTGCTATGGAGAGAGGAAGCAACAAAAGACATGCAAATCCCATGGTCACTACAGCTACAGTTGCCCAGGGCTGTTCAGGGAGAGGTGCCCCCTGTAAGCAAATCTTCCCCCCCCCCATTCCCCACCCCCCGAGGGACAGGGATCACACAAACGCTGCCATGGTTTGTGTTTGCAGAGAGGAGCTGCTGAATCCAGCCAGCACGGGTAAGTGACCCCGGGCGGTGCCATTAGCGTAGGGGAGAGCAATCTGCTTCTCTGTACGGGTCTGCCCTGGCACCAATCTGCTTGCAAGCTTCCCGTGTGATCACGCTCAACGTGCCAGAACCGTGTCCGGTCGTACCTTGCTACTGTTCCTTTTCTACCAATGGGGCCGTGTCCTTCAGCCTTGGTCTCCCGTCCTGTTCGAAAGTAGAGCTCCAGGCCTGGCACGTTCGGCGTAAAACCACTGCACACCCAGCTCCAGAAAACATGGGAGGGGAAAGGGCACCCCAAAGGAGGCACTCTGCAGTGGGGGAGGAAGCAGCAGGCTGGCTCAGGTCGGTCATCTGAGGAGAAGCACATTGATGCATTGGCCCATTGGGCTAGCAGCGAATGCTTCCACACAGGCCTCCCAGCCCTGTCTGTCCGGTAGTAGCACCCTTCACCCAGAGCACTGTGCTAATCCCCTCGTCTCTGCACCCAGACGTGTGGTCACTGCAGCACCTTGCTTCCAGGTCGCAGTTGTTGGGTGACTCCAGCTGTCCTACGTCCCTTCCTCTTCAACACTTCCCTGGCACGAGTCCCTGCCTCTGCAGCACAGATCGGAGCTGCAAGACTCTGGTACCGGTCTAATAACCCCTTTTCCCTTCTCTCTCTCCAGGCTCCCGGAGGCAGACCATTAAGAAGGTGGTCGTCACCACCCCGGAGATTGTGGATGGGAAAGTGATCGCGCAGCAATCGGAGGAAGTAATTCAGTAAAGAGGCAAATTTTGATCTACCGCTGCTGCATTTAGCGCTCCTTTTAGTCTGCTTTAACGAGCCAGGGGTGTGGGTTGCATGGTCTTCTGGAGCGGTCTGTGCTCTGCTGGGATTGGAATACTGCTGAATAAAGATCTTCCAAGCACTGTGAAATGGCTCCTAGCACCTCCGGTTTGTCTGGACACCAGTGTGGGATGCGCCATTTAGCTCACACACGGAAAAGGCACAAAGGAAGCCAGCAGCTGGAAGCTCCTAAGGGGAGAGGCAGCTCACAGATGGTACCTACCAGTAGTTAAGTGAAACAGAGAAGATCTGGCTGGGCATTAGGCTCTGCCGCTGTCAGGACTAAGAGGGGCTGCCTGTGTGGGGGAGGGATAGCTCAGTGGTTTGAGCATTGGCCTGCTAAACCCAGGGTTGTGAGTTCACTCCTTGAGGCGGCCACTTAGGGATCTGGGGCAAAATTGGTCCTGCTAGTGAAGGCAGGGGGCTGCACTCGATGACCCTTCAGGGTCCCTTCCAGCTCTATGAGATAGGTATATCTCCATATATTATTTTTTTATTAGGCTCTTTGGGGAAGGAGGTATCGCCTCCTTGTCAGACCCGAACACTAAATAAGTGTCTCCTCCTCAAGAGACACTGGAGCACTATGGGTGATAAGNCTCGATGACCCTTCAGGGTCCCTTCCAGCTCTATGAGATAGGTATATCTCAATATATTATTTTTTTATTAGGCTCTTTGGGGAAGGAGGTATCGCCTCCTTGTCAGACCCAAACATTAAATAAGTGTCTCCTCCTCAAGAGACACTGGAGCACTATGGGCGATATCCGACACGTCTACCCTTGACTCCACGACCAGCCAAGGAATGTCTTCTCTTCATGTTGGTTTAACAGTGAAGTGATCCGACTCCCCACCTTCTCAGGTCGTGGAGGGGTTTCTTACCGTACACCAAGTCACCCTCTGGGTCTTCAGTGGCTCCCACAGTGTAATCCCAGGTGCATTATCCTACTCCTGGGCTGGACCCCAACCCTTCCCCTGCCCAGGGAGTCTTCAATAACTCACCTTCTATTTGTCCGGTGACAGGAAAAGGCCCCCGGAGGACTGAAAAGTGAAGGCATTCCTCGAGGCAGGGGGCTGCTGGCTTTCCCTGGCCTGCCCAGTATAAGCAGCGGCGTGACTGCTCTGGGGAATAGCCAGTATGAGAAAACAGGCCCAGAATGTTTCAGGCTCTGCCCTTCCCCGTAGCGGACACTTACATGTGCCCAGCTTTGATGCCCTATTTGCATAGGCTGCTCCCACGGTCCCCCATGCATGGCCTGCTGTTCCTTCCTGTGCAAAGCTACTTTCCTCTTCTATTAGCCGAGCACCTCGGAGCTCTAGCCGTGAACCAAATGCACACCGGGCTGTGGGCTGGAACACACGGTCCCTGACACAGAGACGCTCGCAGGCTGCTTACAAGGCCAACCTGTAATGGGAGAGGCTTATACTCCTAGGTGCTGTTAAAATGAACTGAATGAGAACAAACAGTAGCTTCACCCAAAGAGGGGAGAGCTGGTATCAGATAAGCCCGAGGGCCAGCACTGCTACAAGAGGTCTCCTTGAGAGGGCTTAGCCTGCAGGGAGTATTCTTGGTTTATCTCTTCGGTACTGTTCTGATATTTCCCTCCACCCGAATGTAACAGAAGGGTGGAAGTGGAGGGATAGCCAGGGGCTTCGGGCGATCCAAGGTGCTATGGAGAGAGGTGGTGAAGTAACACAGAGCACCTGTGACAGCAGCCAATGGACTGCCCCAGTAACCTTACCTAGCATGGCCGGCCGGCCTCCTTCACGGTGTTGTTTAAATGGAATTGCCTAGTTTTTTTTTAAACGAAATGAAGGTAGAGATGTTCCCGCATTTGCAACTGGCTGCTGGGCAACAGTGAAACACCCACACAGCAGGGATCACCAGGAAGGCAGGAGTCCTGGCCACAATTCTGCACACTTTTCTACGTCATACTGGAGTCAGGGCTCCCTTTACATTGTCCTAAGCTACACCCAAGTGCCCAGAGGGCAGCGGCACAGAGCAGGAAGGGACCACACTATATTAGTGAGCGTGTGCAGAGGTTTTACATTGTTCACTTTTCACACATCAGGCAATTTTCACAAGAGCGGAGGGCACTATAGGGCTATCACCCGGCAGCAGTTCACGTTTCAGCCTCGTTAGCCGTGGCACCACAGCTGATCAAGGATCACATTTCACATGACAGTGGAGAAAATACTTTCGCCTCCGTTTTTCAAAATCAAAACCATCTTTGGTTCAGCTCTGGAAAACATTCACTCCTGGGCTGAGCCTGACCACGCCAAATTTCAGCCCAAAAGATTGAAGAGGTTGCAAGCAAGTGAAAGTGTTTAGACCAGAAATGCTTGTTCAACCTACATTCTGTCCAGGACGCAGAGAACACGCCTATGTTACCACTGGGATGTGCTACGCGGGACTTCTTCCAGGTCTAATTTCTATAACAATCCAAACTCCCACAAGCTGTTAAGATAGAAAGATCTCCTTTATTAATGAACCCCAACAGTATTTCTTCAGATACAGGAGTTTTGAACTCAAATACTCAGAAGAAAACAAGTTAATATTGCATTATTCTCATAAGAAATACTGCAACTCATTACCAGTAACATATTGCAAAGCAAAACAGCTTGAAAAGAAAAAAGAAAAAGAAAAGAAATTAAACTGATCAAAATGGAATTAAGGTTGGTTTTGTTTGTTTTTTTGAACTAGTAAGTCCTTGCAAGCACAGCTCGTTTCCGCAGATTACTTCCCAAACTTGTACAAAACAGAACCCGATTGGTTGGATTCCTTAAGAGCCCAGAGAGGTGCAACATTAAAAGCTACGATTATCAAGTAGCAAGTGCTCCAGCCTTCTGTCTTCAGCGGCGGCCTCCGCCACACCCCATGCGTTAACGGGATGAGAACGTCTTCCCCCTGTAAGGAGCAGAAGGGCAATATTAGGGGTATTCTCTTACCAAGTATCCCACACGTTACTCAGTCCCAGTAGAGTCCTGCATTGACATCTGCTGTGCTCCCTTTCAACCCAGGCGAGACAATGCTGTTTGGGGAAGGGAGGCTGTGGAGAGGATTTGGGGGAGTGTTTCCAAGAGGATGCATGGCAGGCAGAAGGGGAGGCCGTTCCAGCCAAGAGGGGAAAGAGGAGAGGGAGGGAACTGCAAGGAGCGTGGAAGGAAATGAGAGCAGAGCTACGAGGTCATGGTTATGGAAGGCCTGGAAGAAGAGGACAAGGAGCAGAAGCCAATGAAGGGACTGAAGTGTGAGTGAGTGGCAGGAGGGGAAGATGCCTAGACTATGGGCACATGCCCCACGGTATAGGGTGACCAGCTGCAGAGGACCAGTCACAGTCTGGTTTGCTTTCCTGGGGCAGTTTGTTGCGAGAGAGTTCAGTGGAGGAAGCCTCCATTCACCAGACGGATACGCGCATGGATGACAGCAAGGCACCATCCTTGTCTTTCAGCACCAGTAATAATATGACCAAGAGGGGTTGTCTACACAGCAACGTAAGCCATGGGTTAGTGGGACTCGAGTCAGCTGACCCACGC
>QXTE01000156.1:1070572-1176739 GCA_003942145.1 Platysternon megacephalum
CCCCCGGCCTCTGTGTCGACACTCTAGCCCAGTGGCTCTCAAACTTTTGTACTGGTGACTCCTTTCACATAGCAAGTCTCTGAGTGCGACCCCCCCTTATCAATTAAGGACACTTTTTAATATATTTAACACCATTATAAATGCTGGAGGCAAAGCGGGGTTTGGGGTGGAGGTTGACAGCTCGCGACTCCCCTTGTGACCCCCTGAGGGGTCCTGACCCCCCGTTTCAAAACCCCGGTCTAGCCCTAGCGTTGCACTGTGGGAAAACTCGACTGCCCCCAGCCTGTTTCCTCGCCGGGACTCAGGTGCTATCGCCAGGACTCAGGTGCACGAGTTCATAAACAGCGTAATTAGCTCCTTCGGTGGCGGTCCCTGTAGAATGACTGCGGTCTGGGGAGGCTTTATAGTGAACTGATTGGAGAACTGGGCCTTGCCAGCTCCAGGCTGAGTCACACTGGCGGGAAAATGCCCAGGGGCACCTGTTCTGAGGCTAATTAGGACATCAGTCTCCAGGGCCATCAGCCGATTAAACTGAAACTCTGCAATGGTGAATGTTTAAAATGGGTTGTTCAATGAAGGGGTTTTTGGTTGGTTGGTTGATTTATTTTTGTCTGTTTGTTTTGAAGATTGACATAAAAGGTAGGTTTCCGAGAAAAANTCCACTCCCCCCCCAGCGCTCTTGCTGGGGCAATGGTGGTCGGGACACAGGGGCTTGTCCCGCCCCCCCCCCATCCAACACTCCTGCCGGGGAGCAGGGTCGGGGAGTGCCAGGCAGGCAGGGCCATGCCCATTTCTCCCCCCCCCACCCGCCCAGTTGGCCTAGTTGCTAATCCACCACTGCCTGGAATCCCTTATTCCTGCACCCGCCACTCCCCAGTAGGAAGCGATAAGGGATCCCGGGGAGGATGTGGGGAATTTGGGGGCTAGCTCCCACTCACCACCCTGACAGTGCATGCTGGCCAGGCAGCTCTGCATACACAGCCCCAGGGAGCAGGAGCAGCCAGAGTGTTGGGGATCATCCTCCCCCAGCCATGCTGAGCCGGGAGCTCTGCTGCTCCCCCTCCCTGCAGGGCAGCCCGGGCAGTGTGCACCAGAATCTGGCGGTGCTCGTGTGACCTGGAAGCAGCTCTCACTTTGCAAAAAGTTTCTTCTGACAGGCCTCCACTGAAAGCCCCGCAGACTCTCTGGTAGCATGCTGGAAGACTGGTGTTCAGCAGACAATGGGTTAATGCTGATCTCAGCGGTTATCTTTGCAAAGAGAGGTGTGGTTTCCATTTGTAAGCAAGTGCAATAGATTGTATCACAGACTGTTAGCATGGAGAGGACTAAGGAAGTTGCCCCAAGGAACTCTGGGATACAACCGGAGGAACTGGAGCACTGCAATGGGTTACCTAGGGAGGTGGTGGAATCTCCTTCCTTAGAGGTGTTTAAGGTCAGGCTTGACAAAGCCCTGGCTGGGATGATTTAGTTGGGATTAGGTCCTGCTTTGAGCAGGGGGTTGGACTAGATGACCTCCTGAGGTCCCTTCCAACCCTGATATTCTATGATTCTATGAATTCTGGGACCCAAGTCAAGCCAGGGCTGCGTGCACACAGAAAAGCAATAGGGCTCGGACCCTAGGTTCGAGCCCTAGGTTAGCACAATTGGTGTGTGGATGCAAGGGGGTTAGGTTTGAGCCTGGGCTTACATTGCTGTGTAGATATACCCGTGAGAGGCTTCAATGCACTGGACAGATGTGACACGAGGAGGAGCCATTTAAAAATCACTGTCCATGCCCCAGCTGTTGCAAAGCTCCTCTCAGAAATGCACCATCTACCTTCTGGAGAATGAACACAGCAAACATCCGTAGTTAGCTGGTGCTGGGACCAAGCAGTTCTGCCCTCTGCCCTCCCCCAGGCAGTCCCAACAGCACAGAACCGTTTTGTAAGAGAAGAGAATTTTATAGCATATTAAACCCCCCGGATTCTGCTCCTGCCCGTTGGAATTTCCCCAGTGCAAATAGTTAACTCAAAATGATTCAGCGCTTGACACCGCAGCTCCATGACAGAGGCTTTAAGCTATTCACTGCTGCCGAAGGGCATGCGGAAAGAGGCTGAGAAGAGTGTACCTAAAACACCATCACTATTAGCAGTGGGCAATACTGGATTAAAAACGAGCCGGGCCAAGCTACAGTCTGAACATTGAGAGCGCGCAGAGGGCTGTCTTGAAAGCCTGAGGGGACTTGCGCTATCATCTCCCTAGGGATGCAACGTTTCTGTATGTGGTTCTTTTGTTTCTTCCCAGTGTTCTGCTGTTCCAAACACCTACGAACACACAACAAACCTGAGCGTTTCCATGGCAAGACCCCTTGCAAGGCTGAGCCACTTCTAAGGCCCCCCAAATATCACTCCTCTAGCTGGAACAATCCACCTCTTCAGAGGGGCCTCTTACTCCAGGTGCTTCAATGGACACACAGTATTTGCATCTGGCTTCTGAAGATATTCTACAAGGCTTAACGGAAATTCCAGACCCACTGGACTTTAAACACTCCCCCAAACAGTCACTCACTGAGGACGAGCGATACAGTGAAACTGACATGTCTATTTTCACAGCCCAAGCTGAGTGAAGTGCAAAGTGTGAACAGAGCACAAATGGTGTTAAGTCAATGAGATTAAACCCTCCCCCTCATTTTCGCACCATTTCCACCAGCCCCCGAGATTTTATACACTGCTTTTCAAAGTATGATTCATAGCCAGCAATGGCACTGATCACTTTATCAGCCACTAAGATGTGTTCAGGGACCCTGGATAAGGCCGAGGGTCCCTGGACAGAACCCCTCCCGTCTTTAACTCCACTTACAGCCCACGACGCCTGTTTCGGAGCTGTCTCTCTACACCCTGCCAAGTTCTGTCCATCTCCGGGTTCGCATACACACCAGTGACTGGCTGGCCCCATAGCAATGTGTGCCTTAGGAGCGGTTCTCTGTGACGGCACTGCATGTGACCTGTGAACCCGCCCCGGGCATTTCTTCCGACTTGTGAGGAGAGATGCCGCGACAGCTGGCACCAGACTAACCTGCTGCTCATGCCAGTTACTAGTCAGTTCCTGTACAGTCATCCTGCTAGATAAGCAAGCAGCATTAAAACAGTAAATGGAGCATTACAGGCAATTTGGTACTATCGACTTACAAACCCCCAGCTTTCCTGACTAGTCCTTAAAAGGACTGACTGCCGGCAGGAAGACCGAGCCAGCTGCCTTTCTGCTGTACCTATCTGCTGTTTCATCTCTTGGCCTCAACTGCTCTGCCTGTCAGCCTCTGGACCGTGACACCTGGGCGGGACTCTGCCTGCTGAAGAGAGTCGCCAGTGAACTGTCTGGCATGGAAAAGGCCCCTGCGAACAAGAAGCGAGGGGGGAAATAAGCGAATGAGATACGAGCTCATCTTAATCCGCCCCTCCGTCGGGGTTATGCTCTTGTATCCAAGCCACCATAGCTCCCTCAACCCCCAGCCCTCATCGGCCCCGCCCTCCGCCAGAACAAACCCGTTCCCTCTCTCTGTGTGAAGGGCTCAGCGATGGATGCCAATGCCTTCCTCATCAACAGGCCTAGTCCAGCTGAGAATTGCTGTGTGGTTTCTCTATGGCCTTCCAACAGCCTCAATCCGGATTTGGCCAGTCCACCCTATCTAGGGGGAGAGGCAGTTCTGCCCCACCCTGTCTAGGGATCCGAGGCAGTAAGCTGTGACCGCCGGCTACCCCATGTTATAACAGGGGAAGTGAATACGCTTCTGGAAATGGGCGAGACATCCTCTCTTATTCTCTTTTGGGCCCTAAAGCGGAGTTTCAACTAACTAAGGAGATCTGAACTCCAGCCCTGCGAGGGCTAAACGTACTGATCATCACCGAAAACACATGTGAGAAGCTTCCTCGGCACTTAGTTACAGAACTGCCTGAAACCCTTCCCTTCGGAGCCAATGAACACAACCCCCCATGCGCTAGGACTGAGCTCCCAAACTGCCTGCTCTTTAACAGCACAACAGACCCGCCAGGAAACCACTCCCACCTGGAGACGGGAGAGAAGACAAGGCAGTTTAAGGTACTTCCTGAGGTCAGCCAAGACCAGAACTACCCGTTTAAATGGAGGCAGACAGACATTTTAGCTTTTCCCCATCATTCGGACTAGCCAGGTGAGAGATAAAAGCCTTTATTTCCCTTGAAAACAGGCAGTTAAGTGGGATTCACATGCGGAATAGCCCAGGTGTTGGGCTTTAACTGAACTGCAGGCAGGTCAGCCTTTCCCAGTTCTCAAGGATGACCCTTCCCCCTCAGAGGTTCCAGGATTAGCTGGGGAGAGGACTAGTGCAGCACCTTCAAACAGCACTGTCCCGCTGCGACAGCAACACCCTTACAAGAGACTGCCACCGGATTATGCCCTGATGCTCCAGCCCTTCTTGTCTGAATGACAGACTCACATGTATACTGTCGCATCGTACGCTAACGGCTAGTTCTCACGGTTTGATTTTCTGGGATTCTCCTTTGCTTACAGGGCAGCAGAAGCGTCACATAATGTAATTGCTAAAATCTACCGTGCGTTCAATGTTCAGAGCGCTTTACAGACATCCTCCACCTCCTGGGGATGGCGGCGGGTATTGGCACCACCCCCATTTCACAGGAACGGGAACAGAGGCAGAGCAGCAACTTCCCTTGATCCAAGACCACAGAGTCAGTGTAAGGGAAATCCAGCCTTGGGTTCTCCAGACACGCTCCTCTCTCCCCAGGCTCCCGCTAGGAGGGAAGGCCCTGTCTAAGAACCTGAAAGCGAGTTTGCTTTTCAAATGCAGGCGTGAAGGAAAAGTCTGCCACTCTGGGATTTGAGTGTAGGTTCTGTGCGGAGTTAAAGGTGAAATTTGCTAACTAATTAGTCCGCAGTTAGATCCCTTAGTTAAGGGTGAACGTTTGAGCCAACTTCTTAGCCTGGGATGGGCTGGCCGTGAAAACTTTTCACCAGGTTTATAACCTGTGCATGTGCCTAGTCCACATGTACGTTCCACACTTGAGTGGAGCCCGGGCGAGCTGTACTGATGGGTTTTGAAGGGAGCTGCTGAAATGCGAGAGTATCCAGCAAGAGGCAGGACATTCAAAGTTAAGCTGACATCTTCTGCCTTAAGGCTGACAGGGTTAAGGGATGAGCCGTCAGCCTTTCCCCAAAGTTTCTATTTCGTCCTAACAATATTTAAATATGAAGGAAGTTGCGTTTAATTTAACACGTTTTTAATTCTCGGTACAAAGCCAACCTCGCAATCTGGAGAATCAATGCAGTTTCTCTCTGTGAGGGAAAGGCCCTGGAGTGCGCGTTAGACTAGCTACTGCAAAAACTCTGCCAGCAGAGCCACGCTAGCCCAGCACTTGGGATGCTTTGTTCTGCAATGCACTTCGTACAAAAGATGCTGTATACAGAGGTATCAAAATGCTTCCGTGTCTGCTGCCTTCTACCACTCCAGATCTACCCCTTTCAGATTAGAGAAAATGCCCTCTTGGGAAAGGCAGAGGGTGCTTTACAAATAACCTGGATTATTAAAAAAGACGGTCAGACAGCAGAAGCCTTTAAATAACCAAGCTTGTTAAAGAACAACATACGGTTCTCTATTCTACTGCCCTCTTCCCAGGGCTTCTGGGGCTCTGGACAAAAGAATTCTACTCCATTTTATAACAGTGCGTACTCACTAGGAAGTCTTGCCTTTCCAATGTGCGCTCACCACGCCCAGCTATTGAGAACCTCCCCAGCACATGTTGTACTGGCCGTGACAATAACGGAGCATGATCTGTGTTCACGAGACTCTTACAGGCCCAAGGGTCCCGGCTTTGATACTCACGTGATTGTTTTCATTTCCTTCTTCTCCGCGTCTGGACGGGCACGGTTCAGCACCTTGAGGAAATCTGACGTTTTTGCCCTCATACGCGTGTGAATATAGGCCTGCGTTGCATTACAAAACAGAAACGGCTGAAGGTTCCATCCGCACACTTTGGTTTTCAAACATCAGCTGTTATCACCCTAACAGGACTAAACTCTGAAATCCCTAGGGCTGGCATGAGGGGTGGAGCGTGAATATCAGCAGCACATACTACCCTGTGGGCGATCTGGGACTGAGATCCCTCTTCTGGGCCAGGGACACTGGGTCTAGGGGCTGGCTCTTGGTCATGGGGATGACTCCCCAAAAAGACAGTGGGTCTTGCACTGGACTCTCTGGTAGAACCACCCGATGGACAGGGATCCTGAAGAAATGGTATGTTGCTGCACAAATGTCCATTCCCCCCTCCCCCAGTCTGTAGTCATCTGCTGTCTCTTATACTTCGATTGTAAGCTCGTTGGCGCAGAACCCGTCTTTTTGTTCTGTTTGTACAACACCTAGCACAGTGGGGCCCCGGTCCCTGATTGGGGCTTCTAGGCACTAGAGTACTACAAATCCCAACACCAGGATAGTTCACTAGTGTCACTCGTACCCAATGACGGGTCAACTAGGCCTGGGAATGGGGCTTATGCTGTCCTCTGACGTGCCCAACGCTGGCCCTTGTCAAGTCCAGATCCCGGAGTCGATGCCCCACTAGTCTCCCTAGAGTGGCAATTCCTATTTCCTGCAAACAGGTGGGCGTGAGCACTGGTCGAGTTTGGGTAACAATCCCACCATGTAAGATGGAGATGACCTGCAATGCTGCCTCACAGACAGAACCAAAGAAGAGGGCAGACCCATTGCCACATTCAGGGAGAACAGTGCTTGGCACATATGTAGCACTTGGCGTTTCCAAAGGGCTACACAGGGTGTTCTTGGCGTTGGAAGCACATGAAGCAGAGAGGCCGAGATGAATTCTGCATTTAAAACCCTCCTCGGAATGTTTATCTCCCCCCGCCTCCAGAACACAGCGTTACGTGAAATCAGCACAGTCCCTTCTTTAGCTGCCCCTCTGTACCTTGGAGCATTTGATGTGATAGTGCAGGTAGTCCCGGAACGTGTGGATCAGGTTGATGGTGTTGTCCCTGGCAGCGGTGCTGGTGTGGCGGGGGAACAGCACTGGAAAGATAAAACAATAGTGCAAGGAGTTTTATTTCTGACCAAGGCTGAGCACCAGCTGGAAAGAGTGCCTCATGCCTAGTCGAGTGACAGAGGCAGACACATCCATGTCTATCGGATATGAACAGCTACTGAAGAGCTGTTTGAATACATGAGGCTTAATACTCAAGAGGTCTATGAAAGAGCCCTTGCCGGCACCATATGACTGAATGACACTTGGAATTTTAACACAAGGCTTAACAGCACTTCTCCAATATTCGCCACACTGACATCTGTACGATCGGATACAGTCTGGATGACAGAGGTGACTGGAGTTAACAATCTGAAGACGATCGCATCATTGTACCTGTGAAAAGTACTTTTCATTCACTTTTCCTAGACTAGAGGAACGTCTTTCAACAGATACCGTAAGAGGGCAGAGAGGCAATATGAACTAAAAACCGGACTGTACAGTGAATGAAACGAAAGAAACCTAATCCCGCCTGTCTCTTCTAAACTAGTAACAAAGACCCCAGACACATTTTCTACTAATGACAGAGCAGAAATCTTCTTCTTGATCTAATGCATAGAGAAAACCTCACCACCATGAAGATTTAAGAGGCCAGTGAGAGAACGTGTGATTTTACATGGCAAATCAATACTGTATTCATGTCAGAATTCTACCCTTTGACATGACCCTTGCTCATCGCCAGACCCTGCCCCCTGCCAATCACCCCACCCCCAGCTCCAAGCTGACAGAGCAGAGAGATACACTTGGACAGCACCTTGGGAAGCCATCCAGATGCTGCTGATTGCCCTGTCACCGCTGAACATAATCTGCTAAAATCCCGAGGCATCCGGAGGAAAATAACCGTCCAGGATGAAATTTTGCATCCTTCTGCCACAGTACAAACAGAAGTGCCATTCACAGAAGGCAAGTCTGGGCACTGCCACGCGGCCTGTCCGCTTGCTCGATAAGCCAAGCGCTATTAGTTACACTGGCCCAGGAAGCAAGGCGCCAACTGTGAGTGGCTGGGCTGGCATGCACAGCTCCAAGGGCTGTTATTTTGTGGGAACAACTCAACTACCATTCCAAGGACTGACAGGCCTCTGGCATGGGGCTAATCTCACAAAGGGACAGCTAAATCGGGCACTGAAAAGGAGCTGCTCACACACACAGCCTGTGACCTAAAGCGAGTTGCGGAGCTCGTGCATGGTCTAAGATCTGCTATTGCATTGTGCTCCCATATCACCCATGAGGTGCCTGATGTCTTTGAGATACGAATCTTAGCTCAGGGCTCTTGTACAGACAGGCATAGCAACAACACACCAGTACGAACTTAGCTTTATTCAGCAAAGGGAGGAAGCAGCATGTCTGCGTTCTACTCTCAAATGAGTGCAAGAAAGGGTGCTCGGAAGTGAAAAGCCTTAATGGACTAACCCACTTTAGTCCCCTTTTCACCTATTGACTAAAAGGTGTAGCCAATCATTAATTACACTTGTGGTTCATTCTTAAAAACATTCAAGAGACTAAATAACCAAACTTAACCAAATTTATTGCCAAAAGACAAAATAGTACCATGTGAAAAGGAGACAAATACCCTCCTTCTGGAAAGCAATTCTTATCTCACAGCACGGTCCCCTTACACCAAAGGCACGCTTTGGAAATATGCATTTAAACTAGCTATATTTATAGCACGGTTTTACAAAGAGTTTCAAAACTTTCTGTATGTAACAAAAAATCCAACCCGCCAGTTTGTGCTTGTTGCTCTGTATCTGCCTTCTCTTTGTTCTGCATACTAGCATTTCAGGTACTGGTCTGTGAAGTTACAGCCCTATACTTTCCCTTATCTCGTTTCAAATACTACATCCCAAGTGTTGATGAGCCATGACAGGACTCTATCCGGCATTGGTGAGGCCTCATCTGGAGTACTGTGTCCAGTTTTGGGCCTCACACTACAAGAAGGATGTGAAAAAGTTGGAAAGAGTCCAGCGGAGGGCAACAAAAACGATTAGGGGGCTGGAGCACATAATTTATGAGGAGAGGCTGAGGGAACTGGGATTATTTAGTCTGCAGAAGAGAAGAATGAGGGGCGATTTGATAGCTGCTTTCAACTACCTGAAGGGGGGGTTCCAAAGAGGATGGAGCTTGACTGTTCTCAGTGGTAGCAGATGAGAACAAGGAGTAATGGTCTCAAGTTTCAGTGGGGGAGGTTTAGGCTGGATATTAGGAAAAACTTTTTCACTAGGAGGGTGGTGAAGCACTGGAATGGGGTGCCTAGGGAGGTGGTGGAATCTCCTTCCTTAGAGGTTTTTAAGGTCAGGCTTGACGAAGCCCTGGCTAGGATGATTTAGTTGGGGATTGGTCCTGCTTTGAGCAGGGGGTTGGACTAGATACCTCCTGAGGTCCCTTCCAACCCTGATATTCTATGATTCTATGACTCTCTTGGCACAAGGTATTTGTGCATCTTTGCTTTGACAAGTTTCCTGTTTTCTAATGCCAAAGCTGACTTCAGCTTTGCAAAGTGTTGGAGGATACCCGTCACGTGTGAACAGAACTGTGGGAAGAACCTGATCATTCAGTTAACAACTTCCCAACAGCCATATACATAACGTACATTATGTTAATACCATGTGCATAATACCTATTAGTGTGGTGTACACTATGCCTACATCTAGGTATTGGTGAACACCTCAGTATTTTTATTACTGGAGCCTTGGAAAACAGTCCTCACTTAGGTCCGTCTAATCCACACTGGGCAACAGTGCCCATCACAAAAATCAGAGTCTGGGTCCAAGCATCACAGGAAAGGATTGGGACAAGTGTAGCAGAGGATGCTGCAGCTCGGGAACCAGGTGTATTGGCACAGCTCTCAGGCAGAAGTCTGCACAGTGCCTGCTTCCATATCTACCTCTAGCCGATACTAACAGCTCCTAACTCATGGGCAAAGTTGCACAAAAATGGGCTGGAGGGAACACTATTCCAGGGGAGTATCTAGCACCATGGGGTGCTTTGCAAATATTAACTAACCTCTCAGCACCTGACAAGCAAGTATCTCTGCTTTATAGATGAAAATTAGAAGCAGAGCTCTAATGATTTGTCCAAGACCGAAGAGAATGTTGGAGAGCCAAGATGGAAGTTCCAGGTCCCAGCTGTGCATTCAGACCATGCCTCGAATAGAACATTTGCAAAACACACATTTGTGGCCAAACAAATTATACAAAAAATATGCACATCCTCCCCCAAATGAATAACTCAAAGCTATCCCCCCTTTGTTGTCAACTGAAATTGTATTTTCAAAATAACATGATGCATCAAATCATAAGAATCTGTTTCTATTTTTCCCATTATTTAACATGCTTAATTACCTGGACTATCAAATGATTAACCTTCCCCTCTCTATTTCCTCATCTCCTGTTACATAGAACAAAGAACACTTTGAACACAGAAAATGGATGTCATTTATTTTTATCGACAGGAGAGACGAGATGACGGATGAAGATGTGATATGGACTTCGGTTACCCCCAAAACATCTTTTAAAATTATAGGAATTCCATTTGTCTCTCTCCGCCCCAACTGAGAAATATTCAGACAGGTTGTTATTACGACTACTTTATATAAAGTTCTGGTGCATTTGGACCCAAATGCACCATGACAACGTGACATTAACAGCATGCACCAGAGCCAAGAATTGTGGAGCAAAAGCTCTGAACATTTTCCCACGCTGCTCTGACCAATCTGCACCAGTCTTACCTTGCAGCATTCCTATTTCAGTCTTGAGCCACAGACTGCCCATCTTGCAGGGCCATTCAATGGTTTTAGGCTGGGAACACCTGTCCAATAGGGATTATCATCCCCAGTTGCGCGCATGTAGCAAGACAATTGTCCAAAGTTTACAGGCTGCCTAGGTTGGAATCAGTGTAAGACTCACTGCCCAGCAGGACAGGTATCTGGTGCATCAATCTCTGTACCACATCCCACTCCATATGCAGAACCACGTCACAAGGAGTTTCACTCCCAGTCTCAAGTGACGAGACAGCGTGAAGCAGCTCTCCGCAATGAACACAGGAAGACAGGGATAAATTGCCCTTCCTGGGCCCAGCTTACCAAAGGTGATGTAGCCAATGTTGTCACCTACTGCTGCGTCCGTGTCTTTCAGTTCAAGGGGGGGCTCCCTGTGGCTGAAGAGCACCTGTGGAGCTGTGTGACTGGCACGGCGGCCTTCCTTAAATTCCTGTGCAGACAAGACAAAACCAACATGAATTCACTCAAGTGTGAGACTGAGGGTATCCACACTGCAATCCCAGCCTCCTGCACTGGGAGGGCCAAACGATCCTGCTTGAAGTCTGAACACTGACTTCCGAAGCCCCCTTGCCCCCCACCCACACAACACGCCCATAGCTCCCACCTTTCCATACCAGATTTTAGAACCCAAAATCTTTGACATTCAAAGTGCTGACTTTAATGCGTCAACCTTCCCTTGGAGAATGTGAACAAGGATTTTTCCTTACAGGGGATAAGAAATATTTAGTTCAGTGGAATCAGAGTCCTGTTACACCAAAAATTTCCTAACCCCATGTGGGCTTTGTTTATTAAATTAAAACCCTGCCAAATTAACCAACAGTAACACGAGCTCAGATCAGGAACATGAAAGCTTCGGAGTACAAAGGATCCTACTTCACACAAAACAAACGGCCTAAAATCATACCATGGGAGGAGAGGCTAAAGAGCAGTCACTAACAAGGGTCGTTTGTGCTTTTCTAGGTGAGCTGCTTTTGACAGCGTCAATTCCATTGCAAAACTGTTTCCTTCTTTAGGACACAAGAGAATTTAAGAATGTCAACTGCCAGCGATGGCCCGTTTCATGCAGAATACGAGAAGTATGTGAAAGAACGGGTACTAATTGAAACTAAGTCTTAAGCCAACGCTAACTAGGTGAAACCCAGCCAAATGCTACTAGTGATAAATTGAGGGTTACAAAAATGCGAAATCCCCTAAGGTTATAACAGATGGGAGGCTGCTGGCAGGATGTCTCCCCATATGGGCCCCAGGGCTCTAGTATCTCTCTCTCTCTCTCACCCTCCTGCAAAATAGCCCAGATGTGTCAGCTTTCAGGGCACATTTGTTTCATGTGCCCTTTGACATGAGGTAGGGGTACTGGCTGGTGTATGAAGAGCAGCTACTTGGCAGAAGAGCTGACTGAAACATGTATTAGTTTGGTAATAGATCCTAGTGACGTGCTCACGGCTTGTATATGGGCCCTTTTCACTATCCTAACTTGAAATAAAATAAGCGAAGAAGCGATTTGTCCCACAGTTCTAATATCATGAATATACAGGTGTGAGGGCCCCTCCTCCTGGCCTCACCCAGACCCCAGGCCATGTAGTGCTGTTTTCCTTAATTAACCACATACACACTACTTGCAACTTCACCCCTTCACATGAGGTACGTGCACATCGCTAACAACATGAAATGTATCACACGATCGTTATTAGCTGTCCTTTGTTAGCTGTGCATGGTCTCCAGTGTCTGAACCCTTCAGCCTCCATACCCTTAGCATGTTCCTTGCTCTAGAAACGGAAGGAGAATTACACGCATCCCTGATCTGGAAGAGTTCAGGTAGGTTACTAATTAATCTACTGGGGCAGTTTATTGGGATCTCCCTGTATTAAACTTTACAGCTTTGACTTCCAACTGCTAAGGCCAATGGATAAAAGAGTTCAAAGAGCTTCGCCCTGGCTGAGCTGGTTAATGGTGGTATTCTCTCCATGAAAGGAAAGTGCGGTGGTAGCTAATGTTAGACACAGCCACATTACACAACTGAGCAGAGGGAGGGCGAGAACTAGAGGAACAAGTTAGCATGACTCAGAGTGGAAATTCTTGCGGCTTGAACAGCAAGTTTTTAGAAGCTTCAGAGGGGAGAGAGTCTGGAGCAGCATCCCCTGGAAGGCTCACTGCAGCCCCAAACCTGTTTGATTAACTCCGTGGTTTCCACTCATTTCATAAAGCTGAAATTCAGGGACCCCAGAAGCAGCGTAGCACTGTGCACTTAAAGTTGGGGACTTTGACAAATGCTGGGGATTTCATGTTTAAAGCAGATCCTCTGCTCTTAACTCATGCCACAGCAGAGAGGCAGACATACAGTGCGAGCTAAGAAGCCAGCATCAGCCTCTCTCTGGAACGTGCTCGCTGATGTAGGCGGGAATCACAGTTTTAGACGACTAAGCCATCACAAAGTTAATACTTGTTAGCTGGGTTTCACCACATAGCTGTTCTCTTACAATCAGTCTGGCACTCTTTTTGCAATATGGACAGGGCTCCTAGCTGTGCCAATATGACTAGACTGGCTGGTCCTCCTCCCTCCCAGAGTGCACTACTCCACAGGTCTTGTGCCGCTACACACAGGTCCTCCAAGCAGTCTACCCCCTGCTGAGGCATTATGGAACAGCTGCCCAGATTTTTCCCAGAATGCACTGACAGGCAGCATAATAGGCATGGAAGGATAAACATATCTGGCAAATGGCTGTGGTGGGAAAAATGCTGGTGCGTGGACAAAACTGTTTGTTTTTAAGTGGTTTAGATAAGGGTTCTGAAAGTGCAGGCAGAACTTCAGACAGACGAAATCTCAGCCTGCCAAACTCAGAAAGCAGTTACATAACATGCAAATTGTTTATTAGAAGAACTCTAGTTTGGCTAAGTGACAACTACGATGGGAAAAATAGTCTACAAATAATTTATTTGTTAAGATTGATATGAAAAAGCACGTATCCCAGGCTCTAGGCATATTTATAATTTTTCAAACACAACACAAGCAAAATACCAAAATAAACCCCAACCCTCTAAGACAGCCTATTAGTGCAGACTAGGGCAGTTTTTAAGGTGGAACACATTTAGAGACTCTCAGAAATATAGGGCTGGAAGGGACCTCGAGAGGTCAAAGTGCAGCCCCCTGCACTGATGCAGGACCAAGTAAACCCAGACCGCCCCTAACAGGGTTTTGTCCAATCTGTTCTTAAAAACCTACAGTGATGGAGTGTCCACAACTTCTCTTTGAAGCCTATTCCACAACTTAACTATCCTTATAGTTAGAAAGTCTTTCCTAATATCTAACCTAAATCTCCCTTGATGCAGATTAAACCCATTACTCCTTGTCCTGCCTTCAGTGGACACGGAGAACAATTGATCACTGTCCTCTTTATAACAGCCCTTAACATACTTGAAGACTTATCAGGTCCCCCCCTCAATCTTTTTCCAAGACTAAACATGCCCAGTTTTTTTAACCTCTTGTTATAGGTCAGATTTTCTAACCGTTTAATCATTTTTGTTGCTCTCCTTGGGACTTTCTCCAATTAATCCGTATCTGTCCTAAAGTGCAACGGCCAGAACTGGGCACCGTGTTCCTGTTGAGGCCTCCCAGCGCTAAGCAGAACGGGACAATGACCTCCCATGTCTTACATACGACATTCTTAGTAATACTTCCCAGAATGAGATTAACCTCTCTTTGGAACTGCATCACATAGTTGACTCGTATTCAATTTCTAATCCACTATAATCCCCACATCCTTTTCAGCAGTACTACAGCCTAGCCAGTTATTCTCCATTTTGTAGTTCTGCATTTGAGTTTCCTTCCTAAGTGAAGTACTTTGCACGTGTCTTTATTGAATTCCATCTTGTTGACTTCTGACCAATTCTCCAATTTGTCAAGCTCCTTTTTTAATTCTAATCCTGTCCTCCAAAGTGCTTGCAACCCCTCCCAGTTTGGTGTCATCTGCAATTTTATAAGCATACCCTCTACTCCATTACTCAAGTCATTAACGAAAATACTGACGACTACCAGACCCAGGACTAACCCCTGCAGGACCTCACTAGATGCGCCCTTCCAGTCTGACAACAAACCATCGATAACTACGCTTCGAGAACAGTCTTACAACCAGTTTGTATCCATTTTATAGTCATTTCATCTAGACCACATTCTCTAGTTTCTTTATGAGAATATATATGGCGATATACCGATCTCCTAGAGCTGGAAGGGACCCTGAAAGGTCATCGAGTCCAGCCCCCTGCCTTCACTAGCAGGACCAAGTACTGATTTTGCCTCCGATCCCTAAGTGGCCCCCTCAAGGATTGAACTCACAACCCTGGGTTTAGCAGGCCAATGCTCAAACCACTAAGCTATCCCTCCCCCAATGTCATGTGGGTCTGTGTCAAAAGCCTTACTAAAATCAAGATAAATCATGGCTACTGCTTTCCTGCATCCACTAGGCCAGAGACCCTGTCAAAGAAGGAAATGAGCTTGGTTTGGCATGATTTGTTCTTGATAAATCCATGCTGGCTAGTCCTTATAACCCTATTAAACTCTAGCTACTTACAAATGTATTAATAAATTGTTCCAGTATCTTTCCAGATATCGACGTTCGGCTGACTGGTCTATAATTCCCCAGATCTTCTTTGTTCCCCTTTTTACAGATAGGTATTTTGTTTGCCCTTCTCCAGTCCTCTAGCCTCACCCATCCTCCAGGAGTTCTCAAAGATAATTGCTAATGGTTCTGAGATTGCTTCAGCTAGTTTCTGAAGTACTCTAGAATGAATTTCATCAGGCCCTGCCAACTTGAATACATCTGACTTGTCTAAATATTCTTTAACCCATTCTTTCCCCACGTTGGCTTGTATTTCTTCCTCCTTGCTGTTAATATCAACTGTGTTGGCTATAGCATTCCCTTGAGCAATGCTTTTATTGAGAGAAGCTATATGCTGTAATAGGATTCATTCTTGGCACAAAGAAGAAAACAGCCTGATTCCTGAATGCAGCATCACACTGATCCACCGAGGCAGGACCGGCCGTAGACAAAATGGCGCCCGAGGCAAGGAGCATTTTCAGCACATTCCTCCCCCCCATTTATTAAACTTTTCAATACCTTATTTGTATTGCATTTGTAGCCCATTTCACGACTTTGATGCACGACTTGCATGCATGATTTATTCTTGTCATACAAGACAATAAATTTGCATGCTAGGATCTGTAAATCTGTATTTATTCATGCCATATATAAGCAAAGAAAAAATTCATTTCCTCTAAGCTTTCAGAATTACACAATAAAACAAGGTTCACAATATCGCAACTAGGCTCTCACTTCACTTTGTTCTTGTATCTTACTGACTGACTGGCAACACCCAGCCCCTTATATACCCGCGAGGGCATGGCTGACAACATTCTAGGAGATTCAAGGAAAATGTAGTTCTCAGAATGTCTGGAACGTTCCACGAGATTCTACAAAGGCCCAGAACATTCTAGGAGGTTAGTGAAAAACGAATCCACATAATGGAATACCTGAAACATTTTATTTCAAACATTCTATTTTCCCTTTTGCCGCTAACAAAAACAGCCCCCCCCCCCCCCGAGCCCCGCACCCCAGGCGGTCGCCTGCCCCTAAATCCAGACCTGCACTGTGATCTGGAGCTGCTTAGAGATAGGACCATCCAAAAATGCATTGTCCTGTCTACTATACAGGTACAAAGGGACGCCAGGGCATTTCCCATAACAACAAAGGTTTGCTCTGGTGTCTTTTGCCAAAATTCAACCTTCCCCCACAGTGCTGACTTCTAGCTGGCTACTGCTGAAACCCACACCATGGGTGGCTGCATTTCAGTGGAATTGTGTGTATGCTGAAGTATTTTGTGATGAAAGGAGTTACGTAAATATGTAATATGATCGACTGTGTTAAGCCAGCAAGGAATTCAATAATTAAAGACACCAACACCAGATTAGAAGAGATACTTGTCTAAGCTCATTAACGTGGTACGGCCATGCAGTAGTAGAGTTCTGTCCCACAGAGAATAGGCTGCTGTGAAGCATTTACACGCATTAAGCCCCCAGTGATCTCACTTCAGTTCAGTATCTACCTGTTCAGTGATTCTACTTTTAGAAGAAGTGTGTATATTTCTGGATCATGCCATTTATAAACACCTATAAACAACTCAATGTCCTTCAGGTTCCATACCTGCATGAACACCTTTCCAATCACCACGTCGTCGTCATCCTTAAATACTGTGCTGAACACAACCGTGACGCGGTCCTTCTTTGATTCAACGTACCTGGAGGAAAACCAAGCCACTGTGAGGACAGGCTTAAAACGTCACATCCGGAACACACACAGCTTGCAAAACAGTTTGCTGCTGCCACATACAACCCAGATGAACGAGGCACAGCCACCAGCTGATCTGTGTCAGCGTATTTTGTGATAAGTCACAAGATGGGCTCCATGGAGTGAACTGTAGTAAGTGCAAGAAATACTGGCCATATGCAGGGACAGCTGCTGGAACATATCAAATCCCCCCTTGGCCTGGAAACTTGAGCATTCCACAGGGAACAAGGCATAGCATTTGAGTGTCGAACTCCATTGTCCCGCACAGTAAAAGGTGATGTCACTAACAGGTCATTTGGTATTAAACCTCTGTCAGTCAGATGGACAAGGGTTGTCTTAGCTACACACCGCTGACCGGCTGAAGGATAAGCAAGCCAACGCATAAAACACTGGGGACTTCACAGCTTACCACAGTACTTCCTACACGTTTGAACACAAAGGCCTGGAGCAGATTTAAACACTGCCAGGCACAACTTTCCTGTGCTGATGAACGCTTTGGGAGTGGCAGGACAGGGGATGCACTCTGCATGCTTACATCGTCTCATCGTCCCTGTAATGGATGACAGCTCTCTTCTCCCCATCCTTCCCCTCTTCCTGGCATTTGAAATACTTCTCGAAGACCGAGGCAAAGCAGTTCCGCTTCAGCATGCCAGCTTGGTGCACAATGGAATCCTTGGCTGCAGGAAGGTTCTCCAGGTCATATAGCAAAGAGACATTGTAACCTGGAAAGGGAGGTTAACCCATCTTTAACCATTTATAATCCTACTTAAATAAGAGAAGTTAGACACTTTCAGTGGCTAAATCCTACTGTGCAAACCCCTCCACATTAGCTTGTAGGTTGTCTCCTTCTCACCCCTTCCGAAGCACTAAAGGGCATGGGACCCCACTAATGTCAGCGTGTGACACTTTCTAACCCAGAGGAGAGAGCGGCCATCTAACTGAACTCAGAGAGGGGCCATGGTAAGATTAAGCTTTCTTTCCCCATCTCAAAGGCAGAAGCGATGGCTCAGTAGTTCCTGCTCCTAAATTTTGTAATGAGTGAGTAGGAAGAGAGGTTGTTACAAGTAACCATGGTTTTCTGAATCTCATTAAATGCTTGTCAGTCTCATCACACAGAACAAAAATCCCTATTGTGAGGAATGGAGGCTCTCTCAGGGGTGGAATCAAGAATTATGGTTTGTGCTGCAAACAAACTCTGCCCTGCTGTATCCAGCCCACCTTGATTTTTTTTTTGGTTTGTTTTAAATGCCTTTCAGTTGTACTAAGAGCCCAACTGTGTCAAAGCGCAGTGCTCATCGGACCCTCATATATAAAGCAGCGAGAGTGTCACTGTTGCCGTCTGCACACATTTAAAAAAAAATTAATTATATTCAGGCTTACCTGCTTCTGGGTTTACCAAGAAGTTTCCATACACTCTCTTCAATAACTAGGAAACAGACAAAACATCGGTAGCGTAAGTCTTTCCCTCCCAGCACATCCTGCTCTTTTCCCTAACACCTTCTCCCTTTTTTCAAATGCCCTGCATCAGCTATCTGGACGCTGGTTTAGGCCACGCCTGGTCTTCAGCCAGAACCCCAAATTATGGGCTTCCGCATGCAGAGCCTCAACAACCCTGTGGCTGGCCTCACTGAAAATTAATCCCAGGCTTCCATGTTTTACAGAACTAGCTTCCACCTATACTCTGGACAGGCCTCCCATGTAGACTATGGTTCCTCAGCCATGGACTCTGACGCGGAACTGCTGTCCAGAATCAAAACTTTCATTTTAAAAAAGGTCTAGCCTTTACGGTGGCAGAGATAATCTTGAAAACCCGAATCAAGCCTAAATCAATTCAGTAACACCTGCCTGTTTCAGGCTCTCTGTAGACAATAGCTCGAAGAGATGTGAACTGCCTCATTCATCTCAAGTAGGGCTCTGGAGGTGTTGTGATTCCAAGGTGCAAAATTCACCATTTTGTTTTCTATCTCCTCGGCCTGCACCCACACCTTGCTCTGCAGTTCCTCACAGGGGTAGCTGATTACAATGCATGATCCCTCCACGGTTCCATGGGTCAGGCAGCAGGGGCTGGGCAACCAGAGAGGAAGGGACGAACCAGAAGCATAGAAGCTAAAGAACAGTGCAGCAGCGAGGGAGATTACCCACTGAAGCCAGCTACAAGCCAATCCTTTCTCGCCCCCATTCCCTGGCACATATGGGGCTGGAGGAGGGAGGTTCTGTGCCAAGCTGCTTGGATAACATCCCAGGAACTGAGCCACCTAGACAGCATAGCGGAAGAACCTATCTTCAAAAGTAATCGGTGCTGAATTTCACATCAATGACTGTTTTCAACTATGAGCTGTAGCTGTGCATGTCTGAGAGGGAGCTGGGAATGAGAAGCATTTCATAGCAACAGAATAAATTAACACTGCAGCTGAATTTAGGGGTGCTTGCTGCAGAAGTTGGTCCCATTATGCCACCTAGTGCACGGGGCCCTGATTCTGCGTGACAGGAGACAACAGACATTCAGCTGACCCCATCTGCTAACGGACTTTGCATCAAGGATTAAGTGATTTTTGCATGCCAACACCCACATCCAGTGATCAGCATTTCTCTAGCAACAGCTGATGACAACGCAGATATTTAAGCTGTGATGGGAACGGCCACTCTGCACTCCTCATGCCATCCAGGGTGCTGGCGAGACCATCAATTGCAACAGGGGACACTAAATCTAGTCTTCTCCACAGTGCAAAAGACAAACTAATTATTTAAATGATTTTATTTTAAAATGGAGTTGTCCTTATAAGAACATAAGAACAGCCGTACCGGGTCAGACCAAAGGTCCATCTAGCCCAGTATCCTGTCTACCGACAGTGGCCAATGCCAGGTGCCCCAGAGGGAGTGAACCTAACAGGCAATGATCAAGTGATCTCTCTCCTGCCATCCATCTCCACCCTCTGACAAACAGAGGCTAGGGACACCATTCCTTACCCATCCTGGCTAATAGCCATTAATGGACTTAACCTCCATGAATTTATCCAGTTCTCTTTTAAACTCTGTTATTGTCCTAGCCTTCACAACCTCCTCAGTGCCAAGTACAAGCGCGTGATGGATTTAGTTAGTGATCTGGAAACCAACACGGATATTTGTATTTTAAAAAATATTTTCATTCTCCCTCTAATGAAGAAATACACTGAGAATCTATATTGGGGGAGCCAGAAATGAGGCCCTAACCCTCCACAGGGAAGTGCAGCCCAGAGAGACTACAGATCCCACATAGCTGCTTGGGTGAAGATGGAACGTGACGCTCCAGCTGCGTCTACACAGAACTTCAGTGTTGTGCTCACTAGTGGATTGCACTGATGAGAGATTTTAATAAAAAGTTAAATGCAGACAAGGCTTCTGGGAACCTGTAGTTTCCACAGGCTGCACCTTCTGTATTGAAGGGAAGGGCAGCATCAACCTGCTCCTTTACACACTGGTTAAGTGTGGTCCTCTGGCTCCCAGGAAGTTCCCACTGCACCCCATGGCTAAGCAAACTGAGTATTCCTGAACAATGTCAATAGAAGGCAGTAACAAGATAATCAAATCACTCGTACTTATTCGAGCACTGTTTGACCATTCAAACTCTCCCCTTGTTGGAATTCTCTAGGTTTGAGACACTTTCCAGTCACGTGTAAGTAACTCCAAGAGTTATGAGCAATTTCCCCCTATTTCCACAGGAAAAACCAACAGAAGACACCCAAAGGTAAAGTGCTGCATGTCTCTCTGTGGAGACGTGCAGCATGAACCCCCCATTAGGTAACAGGAGGAGATTTGAAAACTAATTCAGGAACTGAGTCATGCTTCCTGTTTCACGATCCAACCACAACGCACAGATGTTCACAAAGGCCTTTTCTTTCTACCATAAATGGCTCTCTGCAGCATAAGCACAGTTGAACAGGAACTAAACCTGCTCCAAAAGCGGAACGAGGCAGTGCGGCCTGCAGATAAAGGCGTGTGCATGTTAAAGGCAGCCTTTCATTTGCTTTAAAGTGTGGTTAGAATGAGAAAAGCAACACTGTGGGATTCCATATTTATTCACACTGTGACTTCCTTAGCAAGTGAGTTCAGTTTACAAGAGGATATTTCTAACTGCCGGTGCCCTACATGCCATTAGGGGAATCTGAAAAATCAGCTGTGCTCTTCTACCTCTCATGCTTTCATCAGTAACAAAGGCTCTGTAACTAGAACTTATCAGATATCGATAGGAACAGAATTTAGCCCGTTCTTCCAGAATTGTGCACACACTGTGTTGGTGATGGGAGTAACACAGAGTCTATTACGTGGTGCAACTTTACAGACACTTTTCTAACCCACAGGGCCTCGGTAGGATCTTGATCCATTGTAGTCAGTGAGACCCCGCACGGTAGTCAAGTACGCACAACAGAAAGCCTAGAATCCCAGGAAGAAAGGGAAAACCGGAAATGTGGCCACTCACCTCATCTGCACCATGTTCCTGTAGCTCTTTGTAGAATTTCAGAGAAATACTGATCATCACTTTCGTCTTGTCTCCATTGGGGTTGGAAATATGATAAAGGACTCCATCGAAATCTTGGAAGGAAGCAGAGGAGAGGGAGGTTAGGAACTCATGTAATTTCTTAGTTCCAAAGCATTGCATAAAGTAAAAGTTTTTCAAAATAGGAACTGTATGGTATAAAGATCTCCCATATTACTGGGCCCTCAAGCACAGTAGCCTGTAATTAAGGAAAGTTATGAGGAATACTGGAGATTAGTAACAAAGACTACAATGATCCCTGACAACTTTGTATCCCAAGTTAAAGTTTAGCCCAGTCTTGTTTCAACTGTCACTGACAAATTTGCCACATCCTTAATCCATACAAGCGTACTGAGCTGAAGAGCTCTCTCAGATGGTTAACTTTTGTCTCTCCACTTGGCTTGAGGGTTGCCCTTGGCACCCACATGTCTGACACACACTGCACTAGGTGGGTTACAAATATCTGAAAGTGGGGAATTCGAAAGCCAGAAGAACAGCAGGAAGTGCTTAAGCAGAGAGCAGTCAGTGCGGTAGCAGAGTCCCTGGGCAGTTTTCTTTCTAGGCTCCCCGCTTTGGTTCAGAAGGCAGAATGGGCTGTACGGCCTCTGTTTTGTTTAATTTAAAAGCTCTGTTTAAGTTGGGTTTCTCCACAGAGCAGTACAACTCTAACTGGTAATTGGAATCTAAAATTTGAACTGCAGGATGAATACTCGCTTATAGTTTTCAAATCAAATCCCATCTCATTGGAGACTAAGCTACAGGGAACAGGCTTTCAGTTTATCTTGGCCATTTGAGTGCTTATCATCCTAAATCAGACTCCTATCTGCTGTATCCAGATGGGTGTTACATACCTCATTACACATGCCATTATGGGCATGAAACATCCTGGCACATAGGGTAAACAAGTTACAACCATTTAGTTCATTCACTTTATAAGTGCTGTGACCATTTAATTCACTGTCACCGGCACGTGCATCAGGTGAGGAGGATGGATGGAGAAAAGAACCGAACCAATTCCAAGCACAGTTCTTTAAATTATTCAGCCAACAGGAACGCCTACTAAATATACCGTGTGGCACATGCACATAAAGACGCAGGTTTGTCGATTAAACAAACCTCTCCATGTGGTACGAGGTGAATTTGAGTACACCAGACATTGCGATAGTCAGGCCAGACAAGCTTGACTTTTTTTAAAGGAGATGAAAATGTTGTGAAACATACCTGCAAATGTGACTTCTACTGCCTCTGGTTTGTTCCTAAAGAATAGAAAACATCGGATGTCAAAAATCAACTCACAGCCCCCTTAAAATTGTACAGAAACATTGGTTTACTCGTTTTAAAAAGCCACATGTCCACGTTTCTGATTAGGAGAAGTGGCTTTTTCTGAAAGTCCCAACTGTATAACTCCTTAATACTGTTCAATTAGGAAAGATGTTACTGACAAGAGTTCTGTACTTCGTCATCTCCCCATCACTCTCACTGCGAGCGATGATTTTACCTCAACCGCTATACCCCGCTTTTAAAAACAATCTTGCCATTTTAGTAGGATATTATTCATAGTCTATTAATAGATACCGGAATTCTGCATCGGAGTCTGAGATCCTAAGCAATTCACAATGCATGCGTAGCCTTAACATTACTAAGAAATGCATTTTAAAAACAAAAATTTATTTATTTTTAGCCTCCCAAGATGACAGTTCCGGAGTCAGTGGTCCCCCGGCCAGCATGGACATCATCATAACCATATAAAGCATGGCAGGGAACTGCAGCCCTTACAGTACTTTAGTTGTTAGCGATGCCACAGAAAGACCCTTCCTCTAAGCTTGGATCCTGGTAGGTGAATAGAACAGGAAGCTTTTCAAATGTGTGTTTCATCATATAAATTTAAACTGTATCCAGGCATTCTGTTTGTAATTTAGGATCCCAAACAAATATAAACGTTTAAAATATTTCACTTTACCTTCATATGCTCTAAGCTTAAAAGCTTAACAACAATAGGTTGCATTTCTCCAGGCGATGGAGTTAAACTGGCACTAACTACTCTGATGGAACTGAGTGCTTATGAAGGGTGAACTTGCTATGATCCATGATAAGTGGTTTGCTTGCTGCCTCTGCATCCTGAGAGGTGCTGTTGAAACCATACTGGCATTCTCTGACGGGAAGAAATACAAAGGTAGCAGTAAGGTATGGGCAGGGAATTCTAGAGAGGACAAACAGGGTAAACAATCTGGAGATTAGAGGGACCAGGTGGGGGAGGTGATATATTTTACTGGACCAACATCTGTCGGCCAGAGAGACAAGCTTTCGAGTTTACACAGCGCTCTAAAACAGCAAAAGTAGGCCCAATAAAAGATATTAACTCCCCTCACCTTGTCTCTCCAATATCCTGGGACCGACACAGCTACAACAACACTGCATATAATTTGGGGATTGACAGTTTACCCATTTTGTGGTATATGTCTGCTTATTTTAAAAAGAGAATCTAGTAGCCACTACTGGACTGGGTGCAAGGCGGAAAAGGCCCAATTCAGCAAATAAATCAAGCTGGCATCTACACCAACATGTCTTTCTGGTCACAACCAGGCTGCCCCACTCTAGATGTTTGATTTTTTTGTTGAATCTTGCTCGCTGTAGGCAAGAACACACTGGCAGATGCTAGGCACACCTTGGCATATCAGGGAAATTACATAAAGGCTGGAGAGAGAGCAGTGGTTTGGAATTTGTTTTCATCCCTTGTTTCAGAACCGAACAACGTTAATGGGTTTTTTGCATGATAAAAGCCACTGCTTTGCCCTGCCATCTGCTCTGTTTGCAGACAGTTCCATTTCAATCATTGCTGTGGAGACCCAGGAATGCAGCAAGGTGTGCCAAGCTCAGCACAGACATACAGCAAGACTGACGCAATGAAAGGCATTAAAGCTAGGGCTGAGTGTAATTCATATAATGGCTTTGCTGGGGGAGGAGAGGCACTTATCCTGAGGCTGAGGTCTAAGTGGATTTGGTGGGCTTATCCAGCCCTCACTGGTACTAGCAATGCCATGATGATGAGAGTCACTTCTTTCTGTAAGTTAGCAACTGTGAAAGGCAACAGCCTCCTTCATTACAAAACTGGAGAGTCCGATCTTTTGCACTGCTGCAGCAGCAAAGATAACACAGCACTTGGAAGAAGTGATGCAAGTTGCCTTGGGACAGATCTTTGAGTTTAAAAATCACTATTACTTGCTGACCTCTCTCTCTCTAATCTCTGCTCCCAGCTGGGTCTTTGGAAGTTGCTTCCCACTCCACTTCAGAAGGCACTTCTATATTATAACTTCTGCTCTGGAGTAGGGAGCAGTTCCCAAGTCACATCAAATTAATCTCTGCCCACAGCAGATAAACAAAAATTCCACTGGTGCATATCAACTCACCACACAAATTAAGGTGACTGGCCGGGTGGTTCTGCTCAAGGGAGGTCCATGAACATAATAGCAAAGGGGTCCTAGTGGCCAGGAGCAAAATATTGTGAATAACATTGTGCATAGCACCTCCCCAAAGTATTTTGTTGACACCACAGCCATGAATAGGTTATTCTTTGATAGGAAGTAATGCAGAGGGATAGAGCAGTAATAAGGCATGGGTAAGAAATGCACAGTGCATCCGTTTGTTTTTGTGAGCATTACATTCACTCAAATGTAAAAGATAGTGCGGACTAGCAATATTTCAGCAAAAGACCCAAGTAGGGAACTTTAAGGTGGTACAGTTAAACACCCGAGTCAGGAAATACTAAAGTTAAGGGTGCACATGCAACCTTAACTCTGCCCTCTCATGCATAGGTAATACAACAGTTTTTAATTACATGATCACACACCATTTGCCAAGCTCAGAGGAATAGTATTTTCTAGAACCTTACCTATAAGGTTCTGCTACTGTATACTACTCTTGTGCATGCTGGACCAGAGTCGGGGAAAGTATGTTATACACCAGGGGTAGGCAACCTATGGCACGCGTGCCGAAGGCGGCACACAAGCTGATTTTCAGTGGCACTCAAACTGCCCCGGTCCTGGCCACCGGTCCAGGGGGCTCTGCATTTTAATTTAATTTTAAATGAAGCTTCTTAAACATTTTAAAAACCTTATTTACTTTACATACAACAATAGTTTAGTTATATATTATAGACTTATAGAAAGAGACCTTCTAAAAACGTTAAAATGTATGACTGGCACGCGAAACCTTAAATTAGAGTAAATAAATGAAGACTCGGCACATCACTTCTGAAAGGTTGCCGACCCCTGTTATACACAATACGTGCAGTGAATGAGGCAAAGACTTTACTTAAGAAGGGAGTAGAGGGGGAGGGCGGTACTGGGCAGGGGGGTGGTGTGGCAGGGCAGGCTGGCAGTGCAGGGCTGGATTTGGGGGCACAGGTGGGAGGGAAGTGCAGAGGTTAGGGGTGAAGGCAGCACAATTAAACTGTTTTTAATAAAGTGCACGTGGAAAGTTTTCCAATACTGTCAGCTTATGTTTGTGTTGCTAAGAGCAAGTCGGGCATAGGGGCACCAGTTTAATAGTATTGCGTAGGGCCCCATAAATCCTAAGGAGGCCCTGAGTAGAGCCCCTACCCATTTACTTTGCACCTCGCCCTAAACGGCTGTAGAAAAAGAAATACTCACAGCCATTTCTCAACGAGTTTCCCTGCCAGATTTCAACTTAGAGATCAAGTCTAAAAAAATGTCAGCCCCACAGCTAAAAGTTTCAGAAGTGTACAAGCAACTGGAAACGGGGGATTAGAATGGAAGTGCTCCCACAACACTATCGGTTTAAAATGGGCTCCAAATATAACAGGTGAAGTTGCTGGGATCACTAGTCCCAGTCATACAGATGAGGAGGAGCATCCAGCATTTATCCTGCAGATTGCTGGCAAAATCCATTATAAAAGCTCCTTTCAGATTCTTACATTTAAATACATCACATTGCTTCAGTAAGGGATTCCTTTACATCCACAACGACAAGAGCTAGCAGTACAGTACCTACGGTATCACTGCAACCTCAGTTTGCATATCCAAGTGACCTGCACTGTGGAACCACCTTCTTCTTATGTGGCATCTCCATCACTGGAGGTTTGCAACCATGGTAGCCCAGCCCCTACAGCCCTCTGCTCATGTCTTTGTGGATGAACAGTCCTTTTGATCCATGGAGAATACCACAACATCCACCCAAGCCCTTCTCTCTCTGCATCCTGCTCTTCCACCGTCAGCTTTCCCTTCCTGTGCCTGTAAACATGTACTGCCCGCTGAAGCTCTTAAAATTGTGGAACCCTGTTCCTCAAAATCAAGTTTACTCAATTTGGCACTGAACTGGAGTTCACTTATCCCCAATCAGCACAGCTCTTTCTGATGTCAGCCTGTCTAGGTTTTTCCACAACCGCAAGGTTTCAAACAGTACACCGTCTTCTGCTACAGTGAATAATGAGCTCCTCTTTATCCCTATGTTGCTATCTCAAGTTCACCTGAACTGTGAAAATACAACAATCTTTTCTTTTTGCTACCTTCTGTCCTAAAAGGCAAAGAAAAAAGGCTCCCACGCCAAAAATAATTCAATCAGCTCCCTTTTTGTTACCAACTCTAAATACAAGACAGACCTGATTGACAAATCCATCTGAACCCTGAACCTAAAATGGCAGTAGTTCCTACCAAAGGCAGTTGTCCATTTCCCACCAACGTTAATATTAATTGATGGGATGTTAGATGGGGTGGGAGCTGAGTTACTACAGAGAATTCTTTCCTGGGTGCTGTCTGGTGAGTCTTGCCCACATGCTCGGGGTTCAGCTGATCGCCATATTTGGGGTCGGGAAGCAATTTTCCTCCAGGGCAGATTGGCAGAGGCCCTGGAGGTTTTTCACCTTCCTCTGCAGCGTGGGGCACGGGTCACTTGCTGGAGGCTTCTCTGCACCTTGAGGTCTTTAAACCACGATTGAGGACTTCAATAACTTGGGCATAGGTTAGGGGTTTGTTACAGGAGCGGGTGGGTGAGATTCTGGGGCCTGCGTTGTGCAGGAGGTCGGACTAGATGATCATAATGGTCCCTTCTGACCTTAAAGTCTATGAGTCCAAGTCCAAACCCCACACATGCAATCAAATACTCACTAAATCCCCCATCAAGAACATCTGCTCTCTGCTTAGATGCAGGAATACAAAAAGGGTTCTGGCAGGTACAATTTCTTCCTGCTCAACTTCCTCCCTCAACTGGTTTTTCTAGAAGATTATTACATTGGCTCATCTATAAGCATGTTACATTAACTCCACTTAATGTATGTTGAAGTCCAAATCAGATTTTTCACCCCTAGCAGAACTATAGCTTCAAGAAGATCTGCAGCTTCCAACGTGCACGGAACAGCAAATCCTCATCTGACAGCACTTCCTCAGTTTTGACTCGGACAAGTGCCAAGTTCCTCAGCTTCATTACTCAGGCTACAAATGTTCGCAGCCACATGTAACAATAATTAATTTTTAAAAAGAGAGAAAAGAGATAATTATAAATCTTGTTCAAACTGTCCTCTCATCTTCTATATTAATCAAGAGCACGTGCAAATGCAGACTTGGCTAGTAATCGCATAGACAGGCTGACTAGAGGATCACAGCTCACAATTAAAATGCCTGGACCAAACAACGAAGGCCAGTGAGGGTACTGGCAGAGCTATGCACAGGTATTGTAATCTCCAACTCTGAAGGATAAAAATGAACTACTGCAAAGCGTAACGCCTTACACCAGGGGTTCTCAACCTTTTTCCTTCTGAGGCCCCCCTCAACATGCTATAAAACTCCAAGGCCGAGCGGGTGATGACTCAGGGCTCCGGCCAGGGGTGGAACCCTTGGGCATAGGTGTAGTTTGACTTCTATATTTTTTTTGGGGGGGAGGGGGGGGGCTGGCAGGGCTCAGGCCAGCTGTGCACAGCAGAGTCCAGGGAGGGAGCGCCACCTGCACCTCATCTCAGCAGGCCACCCACCTGTCTGGGGCTGTGTGCCAGTGGCTGCTCCCCGAGGGCTCTGCTGGTCCCAGAGCTGGGTCCCCGCGTGGGTAACCCTGACCGGCTGCGGGAGCAGTCCAAGGGGGCTGGGAGCTGAGGCGCAGCCGCAAACTCTGGCGCCAGCAGCAGATGGGGGAATGCCATGGCTGCCCACTCCATGGCACCAGCAGCCAGAGGAGCAGCTGCCCCTCACTGCCTGGCTCTGGCTTCCCGCCTAGGATCTGGCCAGAGGGTGGGTGCCCCCAGGACTGCCCCACTCTGGGTAAGGCACTGCCATTTGGGGGGGGGGGGGAGAAACACCCTCATGCCCCCTGAACTCTGCCTATAGGCTCAGGGCTTGAGCCCTGCCGCTCCTGTGGGAGGGGGAAGCTTGGGGTTTCAGCTCCCTGCCGCTCTGACTTCAGGGAGGGAAGGGGAGCTCATGGTTTCAGCCCCGCACCGCCCCCGGCTTCAGCCCCACGGGGAGGCGCCAGGGATGGGGCTTCAGCCCTGTGTGTGTGTGTGGGGGGGGGGTGAGGCTTCAGCCCCGTTGGGGGGCCCCCCACCAGGGTTCGGGATTTCAGCAGTGGGGCCCCACCGACCCCCTCAAAGGGCTCGTGGACCGCCAAGGGGCTGCAGACCACTGGTTGAGAACCGCTGCCTTAAAGGACAGAGCATCACTTTGCAATCACTGGAGTCTATGTACAGGTTTACCCGAGAGGGGTAAGATAGCATCTCATGATGCCTGATACAGCTTACAATGACCTGCATTACACCTAGGGAAGGATCAAAGCAAGGAGGCATGGTCTAACTGGTTAGAGCAGGGGACTGGGAGTCAGGGGCTCTGAATTCTATTACTAGCTCTGACACTCTTTGACCTTGGCCACGTCACCTCTCCATCCTAGCATTTCCCCTCATTTATAAGGTGGAGAAATGAACCTGGTGTGAGACTTGTTCATAAAATGCTCTGAGCTCCTTGGCTGAAAGGCACGACAGAAGTTCAGTGTATTAAGAGTACTGGGACATGGCACAGCCAAAGAAACGTAGCTGGAGCCTTGCTCCGTCACATATAACACCATAACCACACGCACTTCCTTTCTGGTTCGCAGCAGACACACTGCAAGCATTCGCCTTGTGCTGTCTGCTGGGGGACTCCATGAGAGAACCAATTGTTAAGTTAAGCCCAAGCTTAAAAAATCCACTTGCCCAGTCACCTCTTATAAGCCTTCCCTGGACAGCATGGGGATCTAAGCCATCAATTTGATATCTGTCTTTGGCTACAGGTTTAGTTCTCTGGCTAGCACCCACAATTTTCTGTATTAACCACCCAGAGTGCGCTCAGTGCTGTTCAAGACATGGTGCATGCCTGGAGAAGCTTACATTCTAAACGGATAGGTTACCCAAATCAGACAACCTGGATCTGCTGCAATTCCTGCTAAAATATTTAAGACAATATAACGAAGATGATTTAAACTATTCAACAGAAGCGTGTCTGAGACACTCCCAACCACGACATCCTGCAGCGTTCCAATAGTTCTAAAACCATTTTAAAGGTGAGAGGACAAATGGAAATAGTTAACAGTAACCATTTTTACTCTCAGGGCTGCTTTCTCACTGTAGGGCACAAATGCTGAAGCGTTCTGCTGCAGAAGATGCGACAGTGTCCAGCAACAAAGGAGTTAAAGTGACATGTATGAAGTAATAAGGGCAATAAATTGTGTGGCTACAGCTTTAAAGGCTCTATAAACCCAACATTAAAGACGGTATGGCTGCATTTTTGTCATGGCTGCCAAAGGAGTCATAGATTCCGTCATTTGCATGGGTTTTTCTTTATAAAGAACACCCAGGACTTGACGTTCTGGGATTCTTGCATACTGGTGGGTGGATGCAATGAACCATCAAGAACCTCATTCAACTTGGCAGCTCTCATGGTTCGAGTGGGAGACAGAATGAAGAGCTCAGCAATATATGAAACCAGATCAGTAAATTCTTAGCAAGAATTTAAATCCTTCAGAGGAAAGGAAAGATTCTTTTAAAAGAGACATATAAGGCCCTATCCTGTAAAGTGCTATTAATCTGTCTTTTAAGGTGCCTATCACATTGGTAATTTCCATGGGAGTAAATGGAACTCACATTCTGCAGGATCAGACCTTTACACAGTACATTTCTCAGAGCAGGGAGCTTGCTGCCCGGCTATGTACACCAATGATACTATAAACATATCTTAAACTGGAGCTAAGCTGGATTTCAGAAGTTCTAATATAATTCTATAGAAGTGCAAAGTATCTTTCATCTGAGGCTCTGAAAGTTTTACACAAGGTTGATATCATCCCTGTTCTACATCTGGGAAAACAGAGCTAAGTTAAGTGTCATGACCAAGGTCATATAGCAAGTCAGTGGCAAAGCTGGAACTACAACTCATGCCTTCTGATTCCCAGTCCTGTGTTCTAAACATTAGACATAACTGCCTCTATGATCGCGGGTATGTTCAAGTCTGTCCGCTCTCACCACACACTTGCTCAAATCAGGTTATTTGGACTAAAGAGGGAAAACGATGATTATTTCAGGTAAGATGTCCAGACTTGATTTGTTCCTGTTACTGAATTCCCACGATTTTGCCCTCATCATGACCATCCTGCAATGGTTCCTAAGATATACCCCAAAAAAACAATAGCTAAAATGGCATAACGCAAATGCCACCTGTGCCACCCCAAGGTCTTAAGATATCATTGTGGACAATCATCCATTTTCCAAAAGGATACACACCAGAGTTGTGGTTTGACTATGAATAATGGAACACATTTTGAGATCTCAAATTAATAAAGGCATAGACTGAAACCCACTCCATATGACTTATAAGAAACATGACAGCTTGAAAAATACATCCTTGCATGTTTCAGATCCTTGTCTTGGCCCTGTGCTTGCCTGGACAAGAGTGCCTTAGTATCAGCTAGGGAAAAAAATGCAGAAGTTACAACTTCTTCTCTTATATCACCATGACCAAGGGACAAAGATTATACAGAAATAAAGTCTATTTGATTCATTTTTAAAAACATAAAAGTAGTGTTTAGATTAATATAAAGTAAAGGCAGACACCACATCAGCAAACCAAGTCGCTGAGATAAGCGGAACCAATCCAGAAACAGTTGGTATTGCATGCAAGTATGGCCAATGCAGATGTGTGCTTCATTGTAGAGTAGAATGGAAATCTGCAGGCCTGCAACTGTTACAGAACGAGCAACATGGTGATTTTAGTGGTATAAAGCAACAGAATTTCTGAAGGCTGTACTCTGCTACCTCGACTGTAATAGCTTTATTAGATAAGAACAGTGACACGTCCTCCAAGCTGCCTCCAACAGGAAGAGCTCCTCAGTATGAAGCCTCATGGCAAATGAGAAACTTTGAGAGAGACAACCTCTCAGACAGTATTTTGCTCCATACAGGCCAGGCAATAGCTGCGCTTTAACAGGGTCAGCTGAGGGCTGTGTGTATAATGGGGTTGCCAGGTCTTGGCAAGACCCTTTGCATTAGACGCTTGTAAGGAGAACCGCGATTTATTTAGAACTACAGTTACTCTACAGCCTACAAAAACTAATCAGGGCTTGATCAAAGCTAGGTGGCTATCCAGATTCCTATTTTATCACAAGTGGACAAGGACGAAAGAGGAGCATGTTAGTTTGTAAGGGTCTAGTCAATGTCTGAAAGCTGGGGGGGTGGGAAGAAGCATATCTCGTTTTGCACAGGTTACCACTATTCTGCACACACAAGGCAAATCTCTTCAAAGAAACCTTAGAGTCATAGATCAGAAGTGGAAGAGACATGAGGCTGGGTCCCTTCCCCCAAGCCTGACACGGGGCCTGTCAAGTGTTCCTGCATGAGGCACAGTGAGTGTGCAGAAAGGGGGGCTGGCAACTCCAGCCCACGACCAGAGGAAGTACACTTCAGAGATAACCCCAATGCTTTCTGTGCAAACACTGATTTTCTAGGGCCTTGTGTAGACAAGAGTGGGACGGCTTTAACTACACCAGTATAATGCCGAACAAGCCCCCAAAGGTGGATGCAGCTATACCAATATAGAAGCGCTCATACCAGTTTAGCGGATTCCCGTACAGGAAGGGGACCCCGGTATAAGCACCTTTATATTGGCATAACTGCAGCCGCACCAGGGGCTGTACCAGTAACACGGGTTCAGTACAAATCATCCCCCTTTCTGCTCACCCACATGACAACCAGAGCTGTGTGGGGACGGGCCTAGAGGTGCCCTTGCTGCCTGGATCGCCACATGTTCTCACCGAGCCAGGCCAGGGTCCGGGTCTCAGACACGGCCCGACTGCCCAGGTAACGGGGGGCAGGTGGCACTCGGGCTGCCCCGCGGAGACCCACCAACAGCCCCTGGATGGGGCGCGGGGGAAGCTGAGCCACTGCTCGCCCCGACAGGCGGCAGGTTCCCCCGTGAGTGGCCTGGGCCGGAGCCTGGGCCGCTCCCTTCCCCGCCCGGCAGGGCTCGGCCCGGGGCACAGGGCACAGGCGGCGCCTGCCTCGCACCCACCCCCGGGGAGGGTGCGGCCCCAGCGGCTGCGGAAGTGCCGCACCCCGGGCGGGCAGCGTGTCTGCCCCCGGCTCCGCCAGAGCCTCCCCACGGCCGGGTCCGGATCCCAGCCGCCCCTCCCAGCCCCCGCTGGCTGGCGGCCCCCCACCCCCTCACACTGCGCCCCCCCAGACCCCCCGCCCTGCGCCCCCCCCCCGGGCCCCCTCCCACCCTGCGCCCCCCCGGGCCCCCACCCCCCCTCACCCTGCGCCCCCCTCGGCCCCCCCCTCACCCGGCGGCCGCGCCCTCGAACTTGAGCGCCAGCGTCTCCTCGACGATGCGGTTGTTGACCTCGAGCAGGATCATGGCGGGGCCGCGGGGGGCCGGGAGCCGGCGGGACGGGGCGGGGGGGGTCTTAGGGACCGAGGCCGGGGAGGGAGCCGAGCCCGCTGCGCGCACCGGGGACCCGCCCGAGCCTGCGCCGCCGCTTCCGCTCTGTGCCCCGCCCCCCTCTCGCGTCACTTCCGCTCGGAGGCGGGCAGGTGCGCGCGACCCCTAGGCCGGTAGTGGCGTGCCGCTCGCGCGCGCGCGCGGGGCGAATGTTGGGCTGGTGCGCGCGGGACCCCGGTTAGCCTACAGAATCCGAATTAGTGCACGGATCGGCTGGTGTGCACGGGATCCCGGTTAGCCTACAGAATCCGAATTAGTGCACGGATGGGCTGGTGTGCATGGAATCCCCGCTAGTCTACAGAATCCGAATTAGTGCACGGGATCCCCGCTAGCCTACTAATGCGAATTAGTGCATGGGGTCTGAGCCTAAAGGAGCCTGATTAGTGCAGGGGACGGGCTTGTGCAGGATCCAATCTATTCAAATTTTTTTTGGGGGGGGGGTCAAGAAACGTGGACACGGAGCCAGTGGATATGGTGTACTTGTATGTTCAGAAAGCCTTTGACAAGGTCCCTCACCAAAGGCTGTTAAGCAAAGTAAACTGTCATGGGATTAGAGGGAAGGTCCTCGCATGGATTGGTAAAAACTGGTTAAAAGACAGACAATGAAAGGTTGGAATAAATGGTCAGTTTTCAGAATGGAGAGAGGTAAATAGGGGTGTCCCCCAGGGAACTGTAGTGGGACCAGTCCTATTCAACATATTCATAAATGATCGGGGAAAAGGGGTAAACAGTGAGGTGGCAAAATTTGCAGATTATACATAATTAGTCAAGATAATTAATTCCAAAACTGACTATGAATTGTTACAAAGGGATCTGACAAAACTGGGTGACTGGGCAACTACATGGCAGATGAAGTTCAATGTTGATAAATGCAAAGTAATGCACATTGGAAAACATAATCCCAACTACACATACAGAATGATGGGGTCTAAATTAGCTGTTACCACTCAAGAAAGAGATCTGGGAGTCATTGTGCTTAGTTCTCTGAAAACATCCACTCCATGTGCTGCGCCAGTCAAAATGAACAGACTGTTAGGAACCATTAGGAAAGGGATAGATAATAAGACAGAATATATCACATTGCCTCTGTATAAATCCATGCCCACATCTTGAATGCTGAGTGTAGTTCTTGTCACCCCATCTCAAAAAGATATATTAGAATTGGAAAAGATAATAATAATAATAATAATATATGGAGATATACCTATCTCGTAGAGCTGGAAGGGACCCCGAAGGGTCATCGAGTCCAGCCCCCTGCCTTCACTAGCAGGACCAATTTTGCCCCAGATCCCTAAGTGGCCCCCTCAAGGATTGAACTCACAACCCTGGGTTTAGCAGGCCAATGCAAAGAAGGTCAACAAAAATGATTGGGGGGATGGAACAGCTTCTGTATGAGGAGAGATTTTAAAAAGTGGGACTTCTCAGCTTGGAAAAGAGATGACTAAGGGGGGATATGATTGAGGTCTATAAAATCATGACTGGTGTGGAGAGAGTGAATAGGGAAGTGTTATTTACTCCTTCACATGACACAAGAACCAGGGGTCACCTAATGATTTAATAGGCAGCAGGCTTAAAACAAACCTAAGGAAGTATTTCTTCACCCAATGCACAGTCAGTCTGTGGAACTCGTTGCCAGGGGTGGTGTGAAGTCCAAAATTAGAACAGGGTTCCAAAAAGAACTAGAGAAGTTCATGGAGGATAGGTCCATCAATAGTTATTAGCCAAGATGGTCACGGATGCAACCCCATGCTCTGAGGGTCCCTAGCTTCTGACTGTCAGAAGCTGTGAGTAGATGACAGGGGATGGATCACTTGATGATTGCCTGTTCTATTCATTCCCTCTGAAGCACCTGGCATTGGCCACTATTGGAAGACACAATAGTGGGCTAGATGGACCATTCGTCTGACCCAGTCTGGGTGTTCTTATGATCCGCCTTAATGCATGGGATCGGCTTGTGTGCATGATATCCCAGTTAGCCTAGAGGATCTGCATTAGTGCATGGGATGGGCTTGCGTGCACAGGATTCTAATTAGCCCACAGGATCCACATTAGTGCATGGGATCTGCTTGTGGGCACAGAAATCCAATTAGCATGCGTGATCCACCTTAGTGCATGGGATCTGCTTGTGGACATAGGATCTCTGTGTGTGCATAGGATCCCAATTAGCACACAGGATCCACATTAGTGCACACATCTGCTTGTGTGCACAGAATCCCAAATAGTGCACAGGTTCTTGTTTGTATAGCATCACAATTAAGCATGCAGGATCTGCATTAGTGCATGGGATCTGTACCTACGCACAGGATCTGCATTAGTCCAATGTGTTCACTTGTGTGCCCAGGACTCAGTCAAGTGGCCAGGATCTGCATATACATACAGTATCTATCCATGTATTCATCTTTACATGAGTACACAAGTCCTGCACCAAGAATCTGCTTGTGCACAGAATCTGCCCTAGGATACAGACCACCGGATCCACCAAAAAACAGATTGTGCAGAATCTACAGTAATGCAAATTACCTGTTTGTGTGCAGAGAGTACAATCTGCATTGCTGCACACACAACAAACACAAACTTCACTAATGCTTGCCACCTGCTGGTGTGCACAGAATCGGTACGAAGCACACAAGCTTCACTCATGTGCAGAGAAAGCACATGGGTGCCCTGATTGCCAAGTCCTGCAGGGATCCAGGTAATAGATGTTTTGTTTCGTTTAGCTACATGGAAAATAATGGTCAGTAAAACAGACAAATGTGAGTGTTGACTCATTTACTGTGGGGATCATGATAAATATGTTCCTAGAGAGATTTGAATCAGGAGAAGATGTGGATTGATCCCAGGACGGCCAGCACCTACCATTTGATCAAAAAGAGTAACTCCTTAGCAGTCATAGAATTTTGTCCTCTTATGTGAAATAACCATTAGTGTGTAGGTGGGATACATCAAACCAGTGAGTCCCATACGGAATCTGTTAGTAGCCCCAGCGCGCAGTTCACCTTAGTACACTGATTGCACTTTGTGTGTTATCTGCACTGCTCATTTGTGAATCTAGTGTGCACAGAATCCAGATGAGTGCCCATAAACCCATGAGAGTGCCTGGATCCCAGATGCACAACACTGTCTGGGCAGTTGTGGTGTTATTGACGTGAACTGTGACCGTATAGTTCATTGTTGCAACCAAGGTCATATAGTGGCACCAAATCTTGTACAAAGGAGGTCACGTAAGGTGTCCATGAAGAGGTTGTGATTTGCTGGTTATGATTATGCTGTCTGTATGCGTGTATCATTTTTGTATTTAAAGTTATAAGTATTGGCTCTATACTGTCTGTATTTCAAACTTGTGCTATGCTTCTGGGTGACACCCCGGACAATTTGGCATCAGCACTGCCTAGCCTGCTTGATGGCCCATTAAGGACCATCAGCTACAACTGACCCATTGGGAGAAGGCAGATACACCTTGTGACTCAGCAAGGCATGCAGGGACATGCCTATGGACAGAACTCTAAGGTTTTTCCAAGCCATGTGCTAGGTGGCTTGTGGTTGGAACAAAGAAAGCACAAGCCACATGTCAAAAGGACTATAAAAGGCAGCAGCAGCATCTCCATTTTGTCTTCAATCCTGCTTCTTACTTCTGGAGGAACCTTGCTACAAACTGAAGCTCTGAACAAAGGACTGAACGACCCATCCCAGCTGGGGATGTTCCAGAGACTTGATTTGAACCTGCAGTTTATTCCATCACTGCTACAAACCTGAACCAAGAACTTTGCCATTACTGTATAATTGATTCCATTTAACCAGTTTTAGCTCCCATCTCTATTTCTTTCTTTTATGGATAAACCTTTAGATTTTAGATTCTAAAGGATTGGCAACGGTGTGATTTGTGGGTAAGATCTGACATATATTGACCTTGGTCTGGGGCTTCGTCCTTTGGGATCGAGAGAACCTTTTTTCTTTCATTGGGGTACTGGTTTTCATAACCAGTCATCCCCATAACGAGTGACACTGGGGGTGATACTGGGAACCTGGAGCGTCTAAGGGAATTGCTTGTGTGACGTATGGTTAGCCAGTGGGGTGAGACCGAAGTCCTCCTTGTTTGGCTGGTTGGGTGCCTTAGAGGTGGAAAACCACCCAGCCTGTGCCCTGCTCTGAGCAATTTGTCCTGAATTGCTACTCTCAGTTGTGTCCCGCCAAAGGCAGCATCGTGACAGCAGTGCACAGCATTCCCTTTGTGTGCCCAGAAGTGCCTATCTCTGGTGGGGCTCTGCATGGAGCAGTTGCCTTCACACACAGCTCAAGCAATTGTGTGACCAACAGTAATTAATCCCATTTATACGTTCCTATTCCCAAGTCATTCTCCCAAGGGCCAAAGTGACTCCCCCTGAAGTCATCCTACAAGGGTGGCCCTGGGAAAATCGAGATCTCATCGAGCACCCTGCCCCCACTGCCGCCCCTATTAGTTCCGATGTGCAGTTTGAACACTCAGATCCCAACCCCTGAGGACTTTGGCATCTATTTTGTATTTTATTTTACTTGAATGTATAAATCTACATCTGACAGGACATCGCTTCAAAAAGGTCACACATCAGGAAGCACAAATCTGGGTGCAGATGGCAGAGACTTCCCCACCCCGGTAAACTAACCCTCCCTAATGAGCAAACAGGTGGAGTCGCCCTTCCCCTGCCGAATAAGGGCTGGCAGAGACCTGGGTGGTGATTGCACTTGGAGGAGAACATTCCTCTGCATCTTGTGTTGTTACCTTTACACGCTGTGTTAAAAAACTTTGTTTGGAATTTGTCACTTAAAGACCACAAGTTCTTTATGAGGGAGAGGGAGAAATTTCACAGCTAGGAGGGGCCGAGGAGAGCAGGATGTGAATTGTGTTGCAGGGCAATGGGCTGGATCATCAACTCGGGAGAGTCAAGTTCGTTAATCTACAGGACAGGAGCACTATGGCCAAGCAGCAGGGCAAGCTTCCCCAACCCATCCCACCAGGGTCCGTTGCCCCTGTCCTGGCGCTCCTCAGCTTAGACCAGTGGTTCCCAAACTTTAACAACCTGTGAACCCCTTTCACGAAAATGTCAAGTCTCGCAAACCCCCTCCTAAAAATGAATATTTCCAGGGATTGTCTCCTTTACCTGAGTATAAATCATAAAAAGCAGTGACCTTGGAAATATAAAATTTGTTTTTATGACATGCGTATTACAAACTATTNCAAGAATCTGCTTGTGCACAGAATCTGCCCTAGGATACAGACCACCGGATCCACCAAAAAACAGATTGTGCAGAATCTACAGTAATGCAAATTACCTGTTTGTGTGCAGAGAGTACAATCTGCATTGCTGCACACACAACAAACACAAACTTCACTAATGCTTGCCACCTGCTGGTGTGCACAGAATCGGTACGAAGCACACAAGCTTCACTCATGTGCAGAGAAAGCACATGGGTGCCCTGATTGCCAAGTCCTGCAGGGATCCAGGTAATAGATGTTTTGTTTCGTTTAGCTACATGGAAAATAATTGTCAGTAAAACAGACAAATGTGAGTGTTGACTCATTTACTGTGGGGATCATGATAAATATGTTCCTAGAGAGATTTGAATCAGGAGAAGGTGTGGATTGATCCCAGTACGGCCAGCACCTACCATTTGATCAAAAAGAGTAACTCCTTAGCAGTCATAGAATTTTGTCCTCTTATGTGAAATAACCATTAGTGTGTAGGTGGGATACATCAAACCAGTGAGTCCCATACGGAATCTGTTAGTAGCCCCAGCGCGCAGTTCACCTTAGTACACTGATTGCACTTTGTGTGTGATCTGCACTGCTCATTTGTGCATCTAGTGTGCACAGAATCCAGATGAGTGCCCATAAACCCATGAGGGTGCCTGGATCCCAGATGTACAACACTGTCTGGGCAGTTGTGGTGTTATTGACGTGAACTGTGACCGTATAGTTCATTGTTGCAACCAAGGTCATATAGTGGCACCAAATCTTGTACAAAGGAGGTCACGTAAGGTGTCCATGAAGAGGTTGTGATTTGCTGGTTATGATTATGCTGTCTGTATGCGTGTATCATTTTTGTATTTAAAGTTATAAGTATTGGCTCTATACTGTCTGTATTTCAAACTTGTGCTATGCTTCTGGGTGACACCCCGGACAATTTGGCATCAGCACTGCCTAGCCTGCTTGATGGCCCATTAAGGACCATCAGCTACAACTGACCCATTGGGAGAAGGCAGATACACCTTGTGACTCAGCAAGGCATGCAGGGACATGCCTATGGACAGAACTCTAAGGTTTTTCCAAGCCATGTGCTAGGTGGCTTGTGGTTGGAACAAAGAAAGCACAAGCCACATGTCAAAAGGACTATAAAAGGCAGCAGCAGCATCTCCATTTTGTCTTCAATCCTGCTTCTTACTTCTGGAGGAACCTTGCTACAAACTGAAGCTCTGAACAAAGGACTGAACGACCCATCCCAGCTGGGGATGTTCCAGAGACTTGATTTGAACCTGCAGTTTATTCCATCACTGCTACAAACCTGAACCAAGAACTTTGCCATTACTGTATAATTGATTCCATTTAACCAGTTTTAGCTCCCATCTCTATTTCTTTCTTTTATGGATAAACCTTTAGATTTTAGATTCTAAAGGATTGGCAACGGTGTGATTTGTGGGTAAGATCTGACATATATTGACCTTGGTCTGGGGCTTCGTCCTTTGGGATCGAGAGAACCTTTTTTCTTTCATTGGGGTACTGGTTTTCATAACCAGTCATCCCCATAACGAGTGACACTGGGGGTGATACTGGGAACCTGGAGCGTCTAAGGGAATTGCTTGTGTGACGTATGGTTAGCCAGTGGGGTGAGACCGAAGTCCTCCTTGTTTGGCTGGTTGGGTGCCTTAGAGGTGGAAAACCACCCAGCCTGTGCCCTGCTCTGAGCAATTTGTCCTGAATTGCTACTCGCAGTTGTGTCCCGCCAAAGGCAGCATCGTGACAGCAGTGCACAGCATTCCCTTTGTGTGCCCAGAAGTGCCTATCTCTGGTGGGGCTCTGCATGGAGCAGTTGCCTTCACACACAGCTCAAGCAATTGTGTGACCAACAGTAATTAATCCCATTTATACGTTCCTATTCCCAAGTCATTCTCCCAAGGGCCAAAGTGACTCCCCCTGAAGTCATCCTACAAGGGTGGCCCTGGGAAAATCGAGATCTCATCGAGCACCCTGCCCCCACTGCCGCCCCTATTAGTTCCGATGTGCAGTTTGAACACTCAGATCCCAACCCCTGAGGACTTTGGCATCTATTTTGTATTTTATTTTACTTGAATGTATAAATCTACATCTGACAGGACATCGCTTCAAAAAGGTCACACATCAGGAAGCGCAAATCTGGGTGCAGATGGCAGAGACTTCCCCACCCCGGTAAACTAACCCTCCCTAATAAGCAAACAGGTGGAGTCGCCCTTCCCCTGCCGAATAAGGGCTGGCAGAGACCTGGGTGGTGATTGCACTTGGAGGAGAACATTCCTCTGCATCTTGTGTTGTTACCTTTACACGCTGTGTTAAAAAACTTTGTTTGGAATTTGTCACTTAAAGACCACAAGTTCTTTATGAGGGAGAGGGAGAAATTTCACAGCTAGGAGGGGCCGAGGAGAGCAGGATGTGAATTGTGTTGCAGGGCAATGGGCTGGATCATCAACTCGGGAGAGTCAAGTTCGTTAATCTACAGGACAGGAGCACTATGGCCAAGCAGCAGGGCAAGCTTCCCCAACCCATCCCACCAGGGTCCGTTGCCCCTGTCCTGGCGCTCCTCAGCTTAGACCAGTGGTTCCCAAACTTTAACAACCTGTGAACCCCTTTCACGAAAATGTCAAGTCTCGCAAACCCCCTCCTAAAAATGAATATTTCCAGGGATTGTCTCCTTTACCTGAGTATAAATCATAAAAAGCAGTGACCTTGGAAATATAAAATTTGTTTTTATGACATGCGTATTACAAACTATTATTAATTATTATTTATCATTCCAGTATTTTTATTACATTCTGAAAATGGCGACACTCTTTCAAGATCTCACTTTCGTAGCTTGTATCGCTTTGAATAAACCTGTTATAAGAAAGGCTCCTAGGTTTCATCAAGGAGTATGAGACGTGACACAGCAGAAAGGGATTTAAGAAGCCAACTCAAAGAGTTCCTCCTACACAAGCATTCAGGTCTTGAGCAGTCCAGGCAAACAACGCACGTTACAACAAAGCTTAAACTTGTTCTTCATAATCATTTTCAAAACAATCCTAGCTGCCTATTTCATTTTAAAAACAGCAAAAAATATCCACCTCCCTTTCCATTTCTTATAAGGAGTCTTGAAGTTTAAATCTCCTCAGTGTGACAGATATGCTTGCTTTGATCTGCTTAGCTCTTGGAAGTCCGGGGCTCCGGGCTGCTGGCCCCGTGCTGCCTGGAGTCCCTAGGGACAGCTCTGTCCGCCATTAAGTAATTTTTTCCCTAGAACCCCCTGTAACATTTCGCGAACCCCAGCTTGGGAACCACTGGCTTAGAGGGTTTCACCCTCCAGTGGTCTATCGAGTCCTTGGCTTCGCTACAGGGCCTGCCATCTAGTACCCGTAGTGAAGATAGCAACGGTCTACAGGCAACTGGACTGAGACCCCCCTGCCCACTTCAGAAGGTCACTCAACAGCCATGACGTGAGTCAGTTCGATGGGACTGTAGAGGTGTGACAAGCGCTTACAAGTCTTGTTGCCAAGTGTGTAAAAGCGTCAGGCCCTCGGGTGTCTGAAAGCTCTAGAGAAGGCGGATTGGGAGCTTCTGTTCTCCCTGCCTCACAACACAAGTGCAGGGGGACATTCGATGGAATTGGAAGTTGGGAAATTCAAAACAGGCGGAAGGACTTTTTCCACACAACGTGTCGTTAGCCTGTGGAACTCACTGGCGCAGGAGGTCATAAAGACTGAGAAGCTTATTTTGGGGAAGTTCTCTGGCCTGTGTTATGCAGGAAGTCAGCCTAGATGATCACACTGGGCCCTTCTGGCCTTGGAATCTACGAATCTATGAACTTAGGGAGATTCAATGAGAGATTGGACCCTCAAATGGAGGTGAAGAATCGCCAGTTATCCTAGTAAATTATATTTTTGAAAGGCTATTAAGACTCCGGCTTCAAGGCTTTAATCACTGTCTAAGGGTATGTCTACACTACAAAATTAGGTCGGTTTTATTTAAGTTTACAATGAGCCTCTGATTTAAGCCAGTCGATTCTGCATGTCCCCACTATGCACATTGCGTTGGTGGAACGCATCCTCACGAGCAGGGCTTGCATCGACTCTCCGAGTGCTGCCCCGTGGTTAGCTATCCCACAGTGCATGGAGCCGAGTGGAATGTTGGGTTTGGCTTGCAATGCCTCATGGGACCAAAACATTTGCACGGGTAAGCCTGGGTTACCCGTGCAAATCCATAGCACGGCAAGCATGGACCCTGCTCAGCTGTACACTGTTGTGAGCATTATAAACACCTCATGCCTTATCCTGCAGTATTTGCTCAGCTGAAGCAGGAGCCGCGGCCTGGAACAACGTGATGCCACGCAAGCAGCACTGCTAGAAGCCATGAAGCGGAGCAATTTGCAGATGTTGGTGACAGTTGTGCATCACTTTGACACGGTGGAGCGCCACTTCTGGGCCCGGAAAACAAGCACTGACTGGTGGAACTGCATCGTTATGCAGCTATGGGATGACGAGCAGTGGCTGCAGAACTTTCGAATGCGCAAGGTCACTTTCATGGAACTGTGTGCAAAGCTTTCCCCAGCCCCGAAACGCAGCAATACTAAAATGAGAGCTGCTCTGACAGTGGAGAAGTGAGTGGCGATAGCTCTGCGGAAGCTTGCAACGCCAGACTGCTACCGGTCAGTGGGGAATCAGTTTGGAGTGGGTAAATCTACCGTGGGGTCTGCTGTGATCCAAGTTGCCAGGGCAATCAACAGAAGGGTAACCCCTCAGACAGAGACCAACACCTACAAAATCTCCACCAAGCATTCTCAAAACTACAGTACCCGCACGGGGAAATAAGGAAACAGATCAACAGAGCCAGACATGTACCCAGAAGCCTCCTACTGCAAGACAAACCCAAGAAAGAAACCAACAGGACTCCACTGGCCATCACATACAGTCCCCAGCTAAAACCTCTCCAACGCATCATCAGGGATCTACAACCCATCCTGGACAATGATCCCACACTTTCACAAACCTTGGGTGGCAGGCCAGTCCTCGCCCACAGACAACCTGCCAACCTGAAGCACATTCTCACCAGTAACTGCACACCGCACCAAAGTAACTCTAACTCAGGAACCAATCCATGCAACAAACCTCGATGCCAACTCTGCCCACATATCTACACCAGCGACACCATCACAGGACCTAACCAGATCAGCCACACCATCACTGGTTCATTCACCTGCACATCCACCAATGTAATATACGCCATCATATGCCAGCAATGCCCCTCTGCTATGTACATCGGCCAAACTGGACAGTCTCTAAGGAAAAGGATAAATGGACACAAATCAGATATTAGGAATGGCAATATACAAAAACCTGTAGGAGAACACTTCAACCTCCCTGGCCACACAATAGCAGATCTTAAGGTGGCCATCCTACAGCAAAAAAACTTCAGGACCAGACTTCAAAGAGAAACTGCTGAGCTTCAGTTCATCTGCAAATTTGACACCATCAGCTCAGGATTAAACAAAGACTGTGAATGGCTTGCCAACTACAGAACCAGTTTCTCCTCCCTTGGTTTTCACACCTCTACTGCTAGAACAGGGCCTCATCCTCCCTGATTGAACTAAACTCGTTATCTCTAGCTTGCTTCTTGCTTGCATATATATACCTGCCCCTGGAGATTTCCACTACTTGCATCCGAAGAAGTGGGTATTCACCCACGAAAGCTCATGCTGCAAAATGTCTGTTAGTCTATAAGGTGCCACAGGATTCTTTGCTGCTTCAACAGAAGGGTAGTGATTCTGGGCAATGTGCAGGACATAGTGGATGGTTTTGCCGCGATGGGGTTCCCTAACTGTGATGGGGCTATAGACGGAATGCATCTCCCTATCTCGGCACCAGACCACCTTGCCAAAGAGTACATAAATCGAAAGGGGTACTTCTCAATGGTGTTGCAAGCACTGGTGGATCACAGGGGCCGATTCAACGACATCAAAGTGGGATGGTCGGGAAAGGTGCATGACGCCCGCATCTTTAGGAACTCCAGTCTCTTCAGAAAGCTGCAAGCAGGAACTTTCTTTCCAGACTGCAAAATAACCATTGGTGATGTTGAAATGCCAATCGTGATCCTGGGAGACTCAGCCTACCCCTTGCTCCCATGGCTCATGAAGCTGTACACAGGCAGCCTGGACAACAGTAAGGAGAAGTTCAACCATAGGCTGAGCAAGTGAAGAATGGTGGTGGAATGTGCCTTTGGACATTTAGAAGCCCGCTGACGTAGTTTGCTTACTAGGTTAGACCTCAGTGAAAGCAATATCCCCATTGTTGTTGCTGCGTATGGAGTGTGCACAGGCACAGTGCTCCATAATATCTGTGAAACAAAGGGAGAAAAGTTTCCTGCGGGGTCAGGGGTGGAGGCAGATCAGCTGGCAGCCAATTTTGAGCAGCCAGACACCAGGGCAATAAGAAGAGCATGTCAAGGCATGCTGCATTGCCATGAGGCTTTGGAAACTAGTTTAATCAATGACCCACAGTAATGTGACACTTATGTGTGTTGTTCCTTACCTAGCTGTGCCCTTCATTGCAGGTATTCCCCTGTAAACTACACCCCCGCTAACCATTGTGTGCTGAATGAATAAGGAGCCTTTTCTCCTCAATCCATTAATTTTTATTATGCTCACACTGAAAGACAGCAAAGAAAAGTAAAAGCAGCAAAGAATCCTGTGGCACCTTATAGACTAACAGAGGTTAGTCTATAAGGTGCCACAGGATTCTTTGCTGCTTTTACAGATCCAGACTAACACGGCTACCCCTCTGATAAAGAAAAGTAAGATAACCTGGGGCAAAAGGGCTGATAACACTGGATGGGAGGGGGAAACAAGGACAGCTTGCTTACAGTTGCACTGCAATAACCATGTGACTCCTATGTGAATGGCTGAGCCGACCAGAACACAGCCCTTCCTTTGCTGAATCAAGAGCAAATCTTCATACGGTTGGCGTCCGCCGATGCTGGGTGTGCCCTGGGAGCTCATCATTGGGTCTGATGCCACGTCCGTCACCATAGCAACCTCCACGGCATCGCTATGGGAACCTTGCCTTCCTGGATACACCTGGTACCTTCCTTGCCCTCCTCCTGGGCATAGAAAGTGTAACTGCTGAGCTCACCTTGGCCTGCCACTGTGCCTTGTTCCTTGCTCTCTGCGGCTTCAGGGTCAGACTTCTTGCCTTCACCTTCCTCGCCCTTGACAGCTTCACCCCTCTCCTAGCGGCCGGTTACGGACGGAACTAGCTCACTGCGGAGTGCGCATACTGGCATGTCACGATGTTCACAAGATTTTAGGACCAATAAAGTTATTGTTGGCTTGAGGATTGTGCAGCCCTTAGCTCCCTTCCCCGCAGCCCCTCCCCACCCAGCTTCTTTGGCTTTGCTGACGATGTCGACACTTCATCCCCTTCCTCTGCAACCACCTCCCCGCTTCCTTCTACGCTGCCCCTCATGCGTGGGGCGCCCTCCCTCCAAGCCTTTCCCTTTGCCTCCAAATCCTCCCGTGAAGCCCTCCGCTATCACAACGCCTGCTGGAACTTGTCTGTTCGCACCGGCTCGGACACGTGTGTGGGTATGCAATGCTGCCTCCTGCTGGGCAGAATCAGCTCTGCTCCGGCATGGGTCGGCATGGAATACAGCTGCCCCCGGACATAACCAGACCTGTTGGGGAGGGTGTGTGTGTGTGTGGGGGGGGGGGGGATTTGAACTCACTCAGCCTCTGAATCCTTCTCTCCCCCCCTGTGCCCCGTGCTGCCCAGGTGCAGGTCAGCAAAGCTCCCAGGCACAGCCATGGGCTGTAACAGCATCTGCAGCTCATCAGCAAGGAAACCGCTGGCCACATCTGCCCGGAGCGTGGAGTGGCCAGCCAGGGTGTCCCAGCAGAGGAGAATCACTTGCAGGGAGCTAGGAAACATCCCATGAACCAGGTTTCTGTGGACGCCGGACCTGGGCCCACGTTTACATTGTCATGGGAAGATCGTGAACAATCTTGTTTGCCAAGGGAAGGGAAAACATGCTCTGCTGCAGAGGTGCCAACTTCCTAAGAAGGCTGGAACCCGTCTAGCCTGTTTTAGGAGGGGCTGGACTAGCTGCTTTCCTCCTCTTCCTCCTCCTCCCCTTCCCTCCTGGGGGCAGACACAGAGTGAAACGTCACCCTGTGGCTCCCAGCCTCATTCCACTCCAGTGGGGGACGACCTTCCAGTCCAGACCGGTGTGGGGCTGGGTCACCCCTTCCCTGCAACCTGGGGTTCCTCACAATGTCTTGCTGCTGTAGCTCCCCAGTGGGCCACTCACAAATAGCCTGCTGGCATGCAGCTCACACCTGAGTGTCTGTGTGTAGCTACCGCCAGCCAGCACACGCCGGCTTCCACCAGCCTTGGTCAGCACATGCAGGGTGATCCCAACACACTCCCAGTCCTGGATTTCACCCCAAAATGTGTGTTCTACTGTCCCACCCTCTCCTGGACAGTCCAGATATCTTCTAGGATTAGGTCCGGTGCCCTTCTAACGGGATCACTATACAGCAGTCTGTTACCCCACATGGAGTTATCCCCACAGTTCACAACACTGGATTCGTTTTGATTAATGAATAAAACAAGTTTATTTAACTGCAAGGAGATAGGTTTGAAGTGATACAAGTAAAGGCATTAAAGTCAGAAATGGTTACAAGTGAACTAAAGATAAAATGCTCCCCATTACTAAAACTTAACAAACTAGACTTGGTTCAAGGTGAAACCCCTTACCACATGTTCCCAGTCACATTGCTGACCAAATTCTCAGGCCAGGATCTGCTCCCAAAGTCCAAAGTCTGTTTCTTTTGTCTTCTTAGGTGAAAGCGAGACAGTGAGAGAGGGAGAGAGAACTTGGGGTGTTTTTGCCCCTCACTTTTATAGTCCAGTCCACCTTTGAAATGCATTTTCCTGAGGGTCACCCCTAGATGAAGTTCTTTCCTGCTGTGAGGACGGAGACAAGGTGTCTCATGGTGAAAGAGGTTCCATGCTGTTGTCTGCTAAGATGCAGATCTGGTTCCTACCCCCGTGGCTTGGCAGAGAATGGCCACTTGACAGGTGATGGCTAAGGCTCCGTGTTTGTCAGAGAGGTCACGAAAGTCACGGATTCCGCGGTTCCCAGCCAATGGGAGCTTCAGAACCGGGGCTTGGGGCGGAGCGGAGGCAGCATGGGGAGCTAGGAGCTGGGGTCACCGCTTCCCAGGAGCTGGGTAGGGAGCCTGTCCCAACCCCCCCAGCTCCTGCGGTGCCCCCCGAGCCGCGACTCTCCCCCCAGCTCCCATGGCACCCCCAGGGCTGCCCTCCCGAGCCCCCCCAAGTTTTAATCAGGGGTATATAGTAAAAGTCATGGACAGGTCACAGGCTGTGAATTTTTGTTTACTGCCCGTGACCTGTCCAGGACTTTTACTAAAAATACCCGTGACTAAAACGTAGCCTTATTGATGGGCCGCCAGCTTTGGTGACTCCTGGCTAGAGGTATCAGATTGTCCTTTGTCTTGGACAAACAGATTTACCCACTGCTCAGACTTGTCCGGTAAACACGCTTCAGTCATGATTTCGGCTTATGTTCAGAACTTGACACGGAATGTGGCTACGCACCTTTTATCATGATGTTATTGACCAGCGAGGTATTAGTTGTCAAGGCCTATTTTGTACAACGATGATTACAAAAGTGTGTCGGGTGTGAATCCCGGGGCGCATTCCATCCCAGGGGGGTCCCCGCCCCGGTGCTCCTGATGCACTGAAATCAGCATGCACATCAGTCTGGGTGTGGGAGAGGGGAGGAAGAATGGGGGACCCGAGTGTTTACCCATCATAAGGAAGATCCTTCCAGTCCAGTATTAAAGGCCCCATCTGCCTCCCCTGTTCAGCATCATGGACTAGCCCAGCCTTTTTTTTTCCAACCTGGTGAACAGCTCCGAAGATTGGAGCCCTCTATTATCCCTAGGCAGGGGATATCTAGAGCGCTCCAGCTTCCCCTATACACTGCCCTGTCCATAGGCCTGGGGTGACCCCCTCTGGAGCTGAGCGGGCAGTCCAGTCCCCCTGTCCCATTCAGTCATTGGCCTCTCTGACACTGGATGGTGAATGAGGGAGGGTCTGACTTTATACAGGGGGCGGGACTGAGGTTTTGCAGGGGGCGGGGCTAGCACTGTCCACCATAAAGGGTGAAATTGACCTTTTCCTGGATTTTGCCTTGGCCTCCCCCCTATAAAGTCCACACATCGCTACCCACTCAGTGCACAGGGCCGGCAAAGGGCAGATCGGGCCCTGAGCTCCCAGTGACTGGCTGTCCCCATCTATGGTCCCCGCTATGGTCGTTATCTGTCACAGCGGCTGGGGTGGGGGGCTGGAATGCAGGGACATGACTCCTGCGTGTGCAGGGCTGCTTTTATGGGCTGTTTTTCTTTTCCACTTGGCAGGCGCTCTGCCCTCCTCTTCCTGCTCCCATCAGATATCAGCTCCTGTTTATTCAATAACCTTCCCCTTTGTTTCTGTGGCTCTGATTTCAAAGCCCCGTCCAAGCAGCTGTGACTCATAGCAGCTACGCTCATAAAACCCAGCAATGCAGTAAAACCATCTCCGGTCAGATCCTGAGCCAAGGGATTTATGCTCATAGGCCCAGGGTTAAACTGAGTGCCAGATTTGGGGTCAGGATATATGCCCAGGGTACTGTCACAGGAAGAGCTGGCCCTTTAAGAGGAAGTCAAAGTTCGGTTCTGACCCTGTTACCAGTTAAGCCCTGAACCAAGGCATTCTGGGACCTGGAGGAATGAGGTCAGAGCTGGACCATTTTCTACAGGGCAAGTGAGAGGCCCACTGGAAGGGACCTGGGAACCCTCCATTAGGGTCAGGTCGGGGCTATCTCCCATGGTCAATATCCTGGTGCTGCAGGTGGGTCTCAGGCTAGCCCATCCCGGCCGAGGTCAAAGGGCATCGGTGGGTGTTACGGGAGAGCCCAGGAGACAGAGCTGCTCACAAATTTCCAGACGTCAAGGTTAATCAATGAACTGTCTGGTTTTGACTTTTTTTTTTTCAATTTTTTCACCCCGTAGAGCTGAGTGGTGAATCCTCCACCCGCCTAGAGAATTCTAGAGCCTGGCGCCGTCTCTGTCCAGTTACACTGGATTTTCCCCTTGAGGCAGTGCAAGGGTGGCCGGAAATTGCTTGGGTCTGCATGCTTTGTGGCGGTACCAGCAGTCACCAGGAAGATACCAAATCCTCAAATTGTGTCTGAGCAGGAAGAAAATAAATACATAAATAATATAGACTAATAAAGATTATACGTGGACCCAGCACCTATCCTTCTGAAGGCACCCGAAACAACGTATAGACTCATCGTTTTTAAAGCCAGTCGGGAATAGGGTGACCAGATGTCCTGATTTTATAGGGACAGTCCCGATATTTGGGGCTTTGTCTTATGTAGGCGCCTATTACCCCCCACCCCCTGTCCCGATTTTTCACACTTGCTTTCTGGTCACCCTAGTCGGGAACCTTATGATCATCTAGCCTGACCTCCTGCATAGCTCGGGCCAGAGAACCGTCCCCAGGGATTCCTACACCTAGCCCACAACTGGTGGTTTAGCTGAAGCATATTTTTTGAAAAAGTTGTGAAGACTCTGAGTGACGACAGATCCACCGTATCCAGTGGTGAGCTGTTCCAGGGATTAATTCCCCAAACTGTAAAAACAGTTTCTAGCCTGACTTTCGATCGTTTCCGCTTCCACCCATCGGCTCTCGTTAAATTTCACAACTTTACAAAGGTAACACGTTGCTAAAGAGGAGCCACCACTGAAATGCAGCCACCTCTGGGCTGGAACATGGCAGATGCGTAACTGTGCAGAGCAGCATTCCACACCAGTTTAGGATAAGGGAACTCGATAAGTTCATGGAGGACAGGTCCATGAATGGCTAGTAGCCAAGATGGTCAGGGACACAACCCCATGCTCTGGGTGTCCCTAAACCTCTGACTGCCAGGAGCTGGGAGTGGACGACAGGGGATGGGTCACTCGATAATTGCCTGTTTTGTTCATTCCCTCTGGGGCACCTGGCATTGGCCATTGTCGGAAGACAGGATGCTGGGCTAGATGGACCATTCGTCTGACCCATTCTTATGTAAAGACAGTGAGGAGATGGGTCCTGTTTCTTTAAATCTGTAGCAGGAAGCCATGTGGGGTGGGGTGGAGTGGAGTGGGGAAGGCTGGAGGCAGGGGCGATGAAGCAGTGAGACCAGACAGAATGGGTGGAAGTCTGGCCCCATTGTGGTCTCCACTTTGACCCCCCCCTGGATAATCCAGGCCATAGGACTGCCCTGAAGTAACCCCTGTTTGCACTAGTGCAGAGCTTTTAGAAAAACCTCCATTCTTGATATACAAATTGCCAGGGATGGAGAATCCACCCTGTCCCTTGCTAGATTGTTCCTATGATTAATTACCCTCTGGCACGGCACGGGCTGTCCCGCATCGCTGGCACTGGTTCAGAAGGGTGACGAGCGAAGGTTTTTGCCCTTGCTTAAATTCCCATAGGCCGCGGAGCCAGGGACCGTGGCCCGACCACTTGTAAGCCGGGGCCCTGTACTAAGTCAGCACAGCTGCTTTTCCGGAGCAGTCCAGAGAGTCGCTCTGGCTGCTGGTCACAACGCTACTGAACTGGACCCAGTCACCCCGCAGTCCAGATGGGGGGCGGCCGCCGGCCGGACCAAGCAGCACTGGGACCTGGTGTCCGGAGAGTCTCTTCCTGTACGGTGGAGAGCCGGGGAGTCCGCCCAGAACTCGGCTCCTACCGGCGTTGGCTCATGTGCTGTGTGGGTATGAGAGAGGGAACCTGAAGTCCCTGGGGGGAGGGACAATGAGCGGGGGCCAGAATGGGGTCCCTCCTGGAGACTGGGATCCTGCCCCCCCAAATATCTCTATTGGCATCACTGCCCTGCGTACCCCACTGCAGTCAGGTGTAGCACCCTGGGTGAGCCCTGCCTCAATTTCCCCTCCCTCAGGGTATAAACGAGGCTAAGCAGGCCCCTGGGTACTAAAGTGCGCCCCCTCCTTTATTAACAGAACGGATCGGCAGTACAAAGCCAGAGCAAGACCCCGGAGCCCCCCCCCCCCTCCCGCCCCTGGGCGAGGCAGTGTGATGGCTTGTCACTGGCCTTGTCAACGCACACTCAATTCCTCCTCTGCAACCAGGGCGTCTGCGGGGTGCTCTGCCGGCTGTCACCCTTCCCCCGACAGCGCACCACTCTTTTCTAGGCACGCCCCTCGGGTCTAACTGGCAGGTCCCTCTCCTGGTTACTTCTCATGGGCTGCTCCCGCCCCCTCCCCCTGGGAATGCCTTCTCCCCAGCCCCTTCCCTAACTGAGCCCGTCCCATTCTGATTAGGTCCAGGGGCTCCGTTACCAATCACCCCTTGTTACTCCCAGCTGGGCGTTCCGAAGGCATAAAGGGGCCAGTTGCCCTGTGAGTCTCACTCCAGCTCCCAGCCACTGGCTCGTGTTGGACCTTTCTCTGCTGAGCTGGAGGGCCCGTTACCAGACTGGTGTTCCCCAGATGTTTGGTGCGTTGAGTATGCAACGGACACGTGGAGAGCGTTGGAGATGGAAGGCGGTTTCTGAACACAAAAGGGGTGACCAGTAGTAATTAACCAGCATTGCTATTGATGAGCGGTGTTCGAGCTGGGCACTCAGAGGGTTGAGATGGCATCTGGGACGCTAGCCGAGCTGGCCCACCACCCCAGAGAGGAGACTGGAGAGTGGTTTTGTATCACCGTTTCCAGCAAAGGTTACTGCTGCTCCATAGGAAAACATGACCGAGGTTACACCTGTCGCCGGGCCATCAGGGACCCGGCACCCCCAGGGGACAGGGTGTGGGGCCAGGAGACGCCCGCAGAGCTAACAGGAGGGGCAGCGTCAATATGATAGAGGGTTTGTTTCTTTTCAAGAATGAGGAACCAGCCTGGGGCTGGCAGGGGCTGGGAGCTGAGTCACACCCGTCCCCACTGAGATCCCTCCCCCGCACACAGAGCGCCGGGCTCTGAGGAGCAGTCTCAAAAGAGCCGAAAAGCCAGGTTTTTAAAGTCGTCAGGTGCCTAGAGAAGCAGACAGGCGCCTAGTGGGATTTAGAAGGGTGGCTCTCAAACGAATTGTTCAACCACAGTAAATTCACAGTGGCCGCAGTTTTGACAGTTCAAATATAGCACAAGTGGGAGCGAAAGTGTCATGTCAAGAAAAGAATAAATCTTTTCAGTGTAAAGAATAATAGGTCCTATAATACTGCAAAAACCACCCACTGGTCACTAACTAGATCCATTTCCAAACGAGTTTGCTGTGTAACGAAACCTCTCATACCCGTTTTTTGCAGCAAAGTAGTTGTAAATATCAACAAACTTTCTGTTTGTTTCACCAGGTTCGGGAAAGGGAATTTGTTCAGCGCTTCTCTCTTCCGGCAGCCTCCAGGTTTTGGCCACTGAGCTTGGTTCTGTATTTGCTCTCGAGAAAGGGAAGTGCCCGCTCACATACATCGGTTGTTGGAAACTCCATGCATAGCACGATCGCCACCTGCGCGAGTTCTTTGTAGTGACCGGAGTGTGTGTGGCCGCATGCCCCCCAAAAATCACGGTGGCCAGACACGGAGCCCCTGGGGGCCATATGCAGCCACCGTGACCGCACTGAAGAATGACGTTCGAGGCTAAGTTCCCTCTAAGCTGCGGGGCCGCGCGGCCGCACGGGTGCCTGTTAAGCGCTGGGCAGGCGCTCAGGGCTGTGGTGGAGGGAGATGCCTCTCTCCAAGCCCCGGACCTGCTGCAGCCGATGGACAGGCGCCCCCGCCCCAGCCTGGCCTAGACCTGTGGGGAGAGAGAGCTGGGGAGAGTCCTCTCTCCCCACCATAGCCCCGGGGAGCCCCACTGCACCCCAAACCCCTCATCCCTAGCCCCACCCCAGAGCCCGCACCCCTAGCTGGAGCCCTCACTCCCCCCCCCGCACCCCAACCCTCTGCCCCAGCCCTCAGCCCCCTCCCACACTCCGAACCCCTCGGCCCCACCCCATGAATGTTGTTCTGTGCACTGATATGGAGGTGATGTGTCACACAGGGTCGTGTCACACGTCACCTCCACACGGGTACACATAACACTATTCATTCCGCACACGGGTGGGGAAAATTAGAGGGACATTCGCCAGGTGCTGTCACTGACATAGCTTTAAAAATCGGATGCCAAGGCCCAGTTTCAAAAGCCCCCTCCAATGTCCCGTAAGCTCCCGAGTGCTTCTGCAAAATGGGACTTTGGGTCCCTAAGTCACTTTGGCCCTTGAAAATTGTTCCCGTCAGCGCCTACCCTTGGGCTCCCGGGTTTGAACATGGCAGCCTTGGCGTCTGATGCCAAGTCAATGGCAGAGGCAGAATTCAAACTCATGACCTGTAGGAATCTGGTGCGCGCTCATAGAATGAGGGGGGATTTGATAGCTGCTGTCAACTATCTGAAGCGGGGTTCCAAAGAGGATGGAGCTCAGCTGTTCTCAGTGGTGGCAGATGCCAGAACAAGGAGTAATGGTCTCAAGTTGCAGTGGGGGAGGTCTAGGTTGGATATTAGGAAACACTATTTCACTAGGAAGGTGATGAAGCACTGGACTGGGTTCCCTAGGGAGGTGATGGAATCTCCTTCCTTCGAGGTTTTTAAGGTCAGGCTTGACAAAGCCCTGGCTGGGATGATTTAGTTGGGATTAGGTCCTGCTTTGAGCAGGGGGTTGGACTAGATACCTCCTGAGGTCCCTTCCAACCCTGATATTCTATGATTCTCTCTGCTCCCTGGGCCCATGGGACTCAATGAGAGCCTTTCCTTTGGTTCAGGATTTCAAAGCCAGAAGAGACCACTACGATCAGCTAGTCTGGTTTCCTGCATGATACCCAGAGGTTGCTGCCATTGATGCAGTATCTAGCCTTTTACTGTAAGAGCCTGGTCCTATGGGATTCAGTGGGCATTTTGCTATTGACTTCAATGGGTGCAGAACTGGGCCGCCCCATGTAAGCTCCTATTTTAAGGCAACGGAACCTGTGATCTGTCTGGGTAGGGAGACGCTGGCTCTCACACCCATGTGCCCTTGAAAAGGGTAAAACACCAAATGCATCTAAATTCAACGGGCTTTGCACTGACCCTGGACGAGAGCTGGGCAGGGAGCTGTTTCCCAGCCTTTGCGAATGTTTGGGATTTAAATGTTTTTTTCCTGTCTCAAATCAGGAGGAAAAATCAAAATCTCAAAAATCTTCCTGTTGGGCCAATGGAATCGCAATGCTTGGCTAATTTTGAAATGTTTCAGTCTGAGTTTCACCCATTTGATTTTTTTAAAGATAAATAAGCAAATATCAAAACAAAATGTTGTGTCGGCCTGAAAAATGCAACTTTTTCATTGCAAAATTGTCAAACCGGGACCATTTGTCGTTTTCAAAACTTCTGTCCGAAGCGGGACATTGATCTGACCCACCCCTTTCCCGCAGCCAGTTTTGGTTTCAGGGAATTGGAATTCCAGCAACGAATTCCTGACCAGCTCTCACCAGGGCCCTCTCTTGGGTGGGAGCATGGAGTGGGAGCGCCTGTACCTTCTCTCTTCTGCTCAGGTACTGCACCCAGGAGCCGGGATTGCCTTGTGATGCTTCTGCTTCTGCTTTTTAAAAACAATACAAGTCATTTGGAGGAAAACAACCTCCAATTCAAACATGCCCCAATTCCCTGTGACTCCCCTATTAGCAGTGCGTCAGACCCAATTCCCTGCCGCTCCCCGATCCGCAGCGTGTCAGACCCAATTCCCCACGGCTCCCCGATCCGCAGCGTGTCAGACCCAATTCCCTGCCGCTCCCCGATCCACAGCGTGTCAGACCCAATTCCCTGCCGCTCCCCGATCCGCAGCGTGTCAGACCCAATTCCCCACGGCTCCCCGATCCGCAGCGTGTCAGACCCAATTCCCCACGGCTCCCCGATCGCCCGTGCCTCACCCCCAATGGCCTCACTTCGAAGAATGCAGACAAGACCCCAGCTGCTGCTGGGCTCCCCATTTGCCAGGCGTGCTGAGTATATACGTGTATTTCTGTGCACTCGGGAAAGTGCTCATGCTCTGAAGGGGTAGGCAGAGCCGGCTTTCCACAGCCCAGCAGGGCCTTTCCACCTTTAATATTTATTCCAGTAGCACCGGAGATCAGGGTCCCTGAGATTGCGCCAGGCGCTGCACATACATAATAGGAAGAGCCAGTCCCAGAGGGCTCACAGCCCAGACAGAAGGAACAAGGATGGGGGACGTGAGCCATCAAGTGATTGGTCACAAGGGGAGTCTGTGGAGGAGAGGGGGTCAGTCCAGATCCCCGGAGTCCTGCCTCACCCCAAGAGCAGCCCACCGCATCTCAGGGGTCACATCTCCTCTGCAGCCCCTCCCCGCCGCTTCAGGGGTCCCGGGGGTGGGGAAGGGTGGGTTCGAGAGAAAACCCAGGGACAGACAGAGAGTGAGCGTCCCAGCTGGGCTCAGCCGCCGGGAAGGGATCGCCAGGACCTGACCAGCAGATCTGCCCCCTGAGTTGTGGGCTGGGGCTGGACGCTGGAGTGGGTGGTAGAGCCTTTGGAGGGACCAATTTCTGCAGCAATTTCACTTTAAAGTCAGGCAATGGCTCCCTCTGCTGGAAGCTCAGACATCAGAGCCGTGTGGGACGGGAAGGGACCTCACCAGGGCATCTAGAACCTCTTTGATACCAGGGACTGGCTTCCTCCCTTCCTAAACTGCACCAGGGAGAGCGCAGGGACCGGCGCTGGCCCACAGCCCGGTCCTTGAGAAACACCGATCTAGTCCAGTGCCCTGCACTCAGGGCAGGTCTATGTACTAACTAGACGATTCATTGCAAGGGCAGGGAGAAGCGGCGTTAAATCAGTCCCCCGGTGGCTTGACCGTAGTCTGTCCAGACGAGGCTGCGCCGGGGTGGGCCAGCGCCGCTGCTGGCTCCTGGTTTCCCTTTCTGGGCTGCAGCAGCAGGATCCCAACTCCCCTGGGTCTGAGTGCGTCCTGCCCAGTGCCAGGCACTCACTGGTGAACCCCGGCCGGCCCCTGGGCTCCCCCGCCCCCCATCAGACCAAACAAACCTTGTGATGGTTGGGAGACGCTGGGCTCTAGATCCCCTCCCCCACCCGTCTCATTTTCACCCCCCCGGGGCCGGGTGTGGAGCTAGCCAGAGGCTTCGGGGGTGATCCCTGCTGTACCGATCCGGATCCGGTACAACATCGACACGCGGCGCGCCTGCCCTGGGCGTGTGCCAGCAGAGGAGCTGGTAGGACCCGAGGGAGGTGGGCGCTGGGTGGGGATCCTGCACGGAGCCGGAGTTCCCAGCTGGGCGTGAGCCCGGGAACGCCGCCTCTTGGACCAGCCCCGGGGCTGGTGTTGCCATCGGGACTGAGGTGCGTCACCGAGCCAAGGGGGCTCCTCACGTGAGTAAAGGCAAGTGTCTGAGCCACGGGGGCCTAGATCCGTCGCTGCTTCTTCAGGCCTATGACACGCTGCCGCCCGCTCTTCCAGCCCGCAGTGGGTCCGATCTCATTACCGTAGAGTGAACCCCTTGGGGAGGGTAACCCCCCGGCCAAGCCCTTCCACTCAAGGCCCTGCCCCCGCCCACCAGAGCCCCGAGCGTCCCCCGCGGCCACTAGGGTGACCAGATGTCCCAATTTTATAGGGACAGTCCCGATTTTTGGGGCTTTTTCTTATATAGGCTCCTATTACGCCCCCACCCCATCCCGCTTTTTCACACTTGCTGTCTGCTCACCCTAGTGGCCACAGCCCCGCGCCCCCTTTCCCCTCCCCCCTGTAGCCAGAGGAGCCCCGGCCGGCCCCCCCCCGCCCCCCCCCGCCCCACCCCCCCGGCCCCCCCCCCCCCCCTCCCGCTTTTTCACACTTGCTGTCTGGTCACCCTAGTGGCCACAGCCCCGAGCCCCCTTTCCCCTCCCCCCTGTAGCCGGAGGAGCCCCGGCCGGCCGGCCCTAGCTGCACCAGCTGGTCCCAGCCACCCCAGCTGCATTGGTCCGAGCAGCCTGAGTCTGCCAGCTTCAGGGGAGAGGGGGAGCGAGGGCGGGGCCTCGGGCAGAGTGTGGGCGGGGCCTCGGGCAGAGTGTGGGCGGGGCCACAGCCTGGGTTTGGGGAGGTTTAGCCTCCCCTGGCCTTTGATACCTGCCGCCCATGCACAGTGGCAATGCTGAGCAGGAGGAGGGAGGTTATATTACCCCTGGATTCGACCCTGGTGCGACCGCTGCTGGAGTCCCGTGTCCCATTCTGGGGCCCACAGTTCAAGAAGGATGTTGGTGAATCGGAGAGAGGTCAGAGAAGAGCCACGAGAATGACCAAAGGTTTAGAAAACCCGCCCTGTAGTGACAGACTGAAGGAGCTCCATCTATTTAGCTTAACCCAGAGATCGTCACTTCCCTTTTTCACAGTCTATAAGTGCATCCACGGGAACTGAAATTTGAAAGCAGAGGGCTCCTCAGTCTAGCAGACAAGGCCTGACATGAGCCACTGGCTGGAGGTTGAAGCAAGACAAATTCAGACTGGAAAGAAGAAGGAAGAGTTCGGGCACCACTGAACTAGAGGATCCCGGCGGTCCCGGCTGGCCACAGACTCTGTGACTCGGCACGGACGGGCCGTGGGCAGCTCCCGGCGCGGTGCGTGGGCAGGGGTGGAGCATCACACACGGGAGAGGCTCGGCTCTGCCGCGCGCTCCCCTGGGGTACAGTGATCCAGCCCGGGCCCTGCAGCACCAGAGAGGGAGCTCTGGGAAAAAGAGAAGACAAATACTTGCAGGGTCCTTGGGAAAGTTGCCCATCCCGCCCCCCACCCCCCATTGAAAGCAGGAGCTCCCACCACGTGTGTTCATTAGGGTTACACGTCCCGCTCGGAGACTGGCCCCCAGAGCAGAGGAATTTTCCACAAGCAATTCCCACGGGGGATTAGTCCGGTGACTCATGCTTTAACGGGCCTGGGTTCAATCCCCAGGGACCCTCTTAAGCACATCTAAACACCACATAGGGGTGGGCAAACTTTTTGGCCCGAGGGCCACATCGGGGTTTTGAAACTGTATGGAGGGCCAGGTAGTGAAGGCTGTGCCTCCCCAAACAGCCTGGCCCCCACCCCCTATCCGCCCCTCCCACTTCCCGCCCCCTGACTGCCCCCCTCAGAGCCCCTAACCCATCCAACCCCCCCCCTGCTCCTTGTCCCCTGACAGCCCCCTCCCGGGACCTCCTGCCCCTAACCACCCTCCCGGGACCCCCGCCCCCTATCCAGCCCTCCCCCGGGATCCCACCCCCTATCCAACCCCGCCTGCTCCCTGTCCCCTGATCGCCCCGACCCCTATCCACACCCCTGCTCCCTGACAGCCCCCCCAGGATCCCACCCCCTATCCAACCCCCCCTGCTCCCTGTCCCCTGATCACCCCGACCCCTATCCACACCCCCACCCCTGACAGCCCCCCCAGGATCCCACCCCCTATCCAACCCCCCCTGCTCCCTGATCGCCCCGACCCCTATCCACACCCCCACCCCCTGACAGCCCCCCCGGGATCCCACCCCCATCCAACCCCCCCTGCTCCCTGTCCCCTGATCGCCCCGACCCCTATCCACCCCCCCACCCCCTGACAGCCCCCCCGGGATCCCACCCCCATCCAACCCCCCCTGCTCCCTGTCCCCTGACCACCACCCCCCGAACTTCTGCCCCATCCAACCGCTCCCTGCTCCCTGTCCCCTGACTGCCCCCCGGGACCCCCTGCCCCTTATCCACCCCCCGCTCCGCACCCCCTTACCATGCCGCTCAGAGCACCAGGGACTGGCAGCCAGAGCGCTGGCGGCACGGCGAGCTGAGGCTGCGGGGGAGGGGGGACAGCGGGGAAGGGGGTGAGCCTCCCCGGCCGGGAGCTCAAGGGCTGGGCAGGACGGTCCCGCGGGGGCCCGCGGGCCGTAGTTTGCCCATCTCTGCTCTACAAGAATCTCAGCTGGTTGCACTGCAGGGGGGCCGGGGGCAGAGGCAGCCCACGGGACAATTATGCACGTTCTGCTAAGGGGGGCATGCACCATGCAACGCTGCCCGCTGCCACCATTCGCCTGCCCTAGACTCGCCCCTTCCAACGACCCCAGCACACGCCCACCCACTGCACGACCCCTCCGCGGCTGCCCGGGGGCGTGTTGTGAAACAGCATCAGGGCGCCGAACGGGCCGGGCCGTCCCAGGGAAGGTGTCGCTGATTTCATGGCTACCATTTCCTGGAAGTGCCTGGGCTCTGGTCAGCTGGATTCATCCCATTTCATCAGACTCCCATCCTCCACCCTGATTGCTACGCCCCTGGGGTGGCTGCCGCGTGCCCTGTAACCGACCACCTCGAAACACATGTTTGATTCTCACTTCTTCTGGCCACCGGATACAACACAGGACAGGGGCTGTGCCAGCATCTTCTATTTCCTCCCTATCCACTAGCTAGGGGGCAGTGTGGCCTAGTGGACAGTGCCCTGGATGAGCATGTGAGCAACCTGGGTTCTGTTCTGGGCTCTCTCACTCATTTGCTGGGTGACCAAGTCACTTTGCCATCCCGTGCCTCAGTTTCCCCAGCTGTAACCTGAGGATGGTGATACTGACCTCCTGTGCAAAGCACTTTGAGACCTGCTGATGAAAGTATGGTGGCTGGGGACCTGCCATTCTGGGTTTTTGGTTCGGGGCCCATCGTCCGAATGCGCCTGGCCTCCCAGGATGATAGGTCGAAGGCCGGCAGGGCAGGGCAGAGGGCAGAGAACCTCGCTCTGGGGGAGCTGGAGCGGCTCTCTTAGAAAGGCAGCCAGGCCGGCTGGCAAGGCTCCAGGTGGTGGAGATTCCCCACGCTCCAGGTGAGCTGTTCCAGTGATGAATTACCCTCCGGGTTAACAATGGGCGCCTCCTTCCCCGTCTGGATTTGTCGGGCTCCAGCCTCCAGCCCTGGGATCTGGCTCTGCTTCCGTCTGGCGGCGTGCAGAGCTGGAGAGGTTGGTCCGTCCCTGTTCTTCCCTGGCCCGGCCCACTCGGGTGGACCTCCGCTGCTGAGGAGACAAGATGGGAGGCCGGATGCGCCCTCGGCCTGCACCCCGCCGGCTTCCTCTGGGTTAGCGAGAGCGGACCCTTGAGGAACAGCCCAGGTGTGGAGGCATTACAGCTGCTGTCACAACTTCTGCTTTTGTGGTGACTGCTCTGTCCCCAGGCCTCTTTGCACTGCAGCCCGTGAGGTATAAATCCCAGCCTCCGTCTTTGCTTTGCATTTGGGGCTGGGGTTTCGCAATGCCGGTTCCTCCTGACTCGGTATAAAGCTGCAGGCGGGGAGGAGTTCTGGGCAGGACGCGGCGAAGGTGGCAGCTGACAGAAGGTAAGGCCAGGGCCGGCGCTTCCATTAGGCGACCTAGGCGGTCGCCTAGGGCGCTGCTATTTTGGGGGCGCCTGCGCCCCCGCCGCCCGTAAAAATTTGGGGGCGGGACCTTCCGCCGCCGCTGTTGGGGGCGGGATTTCGGGGGCGGGACCTTCCGCNACAGGCGGGGAGGAGTTCTGGGCAGGACGCGGTGAAGGTGGCAGCTGACAGAAGGTAAGGCGATGCTCTTGTCTTTCCTTACAGACGGGGGAGGCGGGGGGTTGTTATACTGATTCCAGGTGAGGCCCCTTTGCACGGGGCACTGTACCCAAAACATTTATAGCCGGGATTTCGCTGGGGGGGAGGGAAACGAACCGTCCCCTTGAAGCTCTGTGATTGTGCCCCTGCGTTTTAGGAAGAGGCCTTGTCAGGTTCTGTTTTGTGGCTGCTGGATTCGTGTCCCATGGGCCCGTCACACTCGGGGCACAATTAACATCCGAGCTCCCAGACTGGGTCAGGCCAACGGTCCATCTAGCCCAGGACTGTCTCTGACAAGGGCCACTAGCCGAACGTCAGGGAAAGCAGAACAGGGCAATTTTGGAGCCGTCCACCCCTGTCTTCCCCTCTCGGCTTCTGCCTTCAGCCCTGTTCCTATGTGGGACGTCAGTGACGGGTAATCTCACGCTGGCCCTGTGCACCGGGGGGGATCGCACCCCCGGCCGTGCCTGCTGCCCCAGGGCTCTCAGTGTCCCCCCAGGAGATCCAGCCTTTTCAACATGAGCCGCTGTTCTTTTCCCCAAGGGGATTCCGTTCCAAGCGGCTGTGGTTATTCCCTTGGGGATCCCCCCCCCCCCAATGGCCTGTGTTTAAGAACGTGCCCCAGTGTCCGTCCGTCTTGGGGGGTGGGAAATGGACAGCGCCAGATGAGGTGTTTACATGAGCCAGTCAGCTCAACTGTGTGCCGGACGGGGCCGAGGACCCCATCCTGCACAGAGACCCTTCCCTGGTGCGGTGGGGAGCCCTGGGCATGCGGGGCTGGGGGGGGGGCGTGCTGCAGGATTAACACCAGCCTTCAAACAGTTACACGTCCATTTCGTGCATAAAGTGAAATCTGGGCCCAGCCTCCTCTGCTGCCCCGACCCAGTGAAACTGTGTGGTTCTGGGCTGGGAAATGGGGGAAGCTGGTTTTAGGGAGCCCCTTCCGGCCTGCCCCATACCAGTCCTGGGGGGGGGGCTCCTCATGCCCGGTGCTCAGGGAAGTGGGGGCGAACACGCTCTTGGCTAGGAGCCCCTCAGGCAAGGCCCTGCATCCTCACAGAGTGCCCAGCGCCGTGGCAACGTGCCCAACGGGGACTGCAGGGGGCTGGTGCAGCAGGAACACGAAAGAGCAAATCCTCTGCTCTGCGGCCTTGGGGGAGGCTTCCCCGCGCAGGCCCCAGCGCGGAGCTGGGCCCCCTTGGGCTGCGGTCCAGGATCGGGCCCTGGTGTGAGCTCAGTAACAGCCCCCGGGGTTATTCTAGGGGCACAGTATTTTCCCTCCCCTCTGGCTCCTTTCACTCCCTGCACCTCACCCCAGCCCACAAACCATCCCGGGCAGCTCCCCTGCCTCTGATGGACGTCCCCGGTCCCGTCACATAGCACCAAGGTCTCCTGTGGAGTTAGAACCCCCCCAAGTCTCTCCAGTCCCCACCCCCTGCCACGCCTACGGACGACCCCTCCCTGTGCAGGGGCTCCCACAGCTGCCTTCCCCGGTACAGACAGTCAGGGCTTCCAGCATCCCGCCAGCCCCAGCTCCCCAGCCTGGCTGGGGAACCAGCCAGCACCTTAGCAAAGGGCTTATTTCCCAGAGCTGCGGTGGGACGTATTCGCCCTCATGGGTTAACTAGAGCTGAGATCTTACATCAGGCTGCAGTTTCCTCCTGCTGTAGGACACTGTCCTATCACTGCACTATTGCCCACCTCCCACTCCCGTGCATTTCTCTTCCTCTTCCCCTGCGTGGGAGGCGGTGCCGTGATCTCACGGGGAGCTGAGCCAGAGAGGCTGGGGAGCAGAGGGATTGCTGCTGCGTTTCACAAGAGTCCTGCAGGACCAGCCGCATTCAGCCCCAAAGGGAAACTGAGGCCTAGAGCTGCCGAGGTACCTAGGCTCCGAACTTCCACTGATTTCAGGGGGAGCCTGTCCTGAAATCTCGGCTGGGCGCAAGTGACTTCACGCAGGTACCTGTACGCTGAGGTGAAAGGCCCGCACCCTGGCTGTGGCTGGCCCGGGCTGTAAAATTGCAGTGTAGACGTGTGGGCTCGGGCTGGAGCCCAGGCTCTGAGACCCCCCTCTCGCAGGATCTCAGAAGGCGGCTCCAGCCCGAGCCCGAATATCTACACTGCAGTTTTTAGCCCGGTGGCCTGAGCCCCACCAGCCCAAGTCAGCTGAGCCGGGCTCTGAGACTCGGTGCGGTGGGGTTTTTTATTGCTGGGTGGACGTAGCTAGTGTCTATGGGAGAGCCTGGAGTTTAATCTCACCCTGTGTCTGCTGGCTAGTCAGGCTGAACAGCTTCAGGACAGGTGAAATTTCACCCCCCTTCCCCCCCCGTGCAGCAAGTCCTGTGTGCCTGCCCCATCTCCGCTTAGCCCTGTTTCACAATGACCAGCGGTACCCAAACTTTTCCTCTCCCCCCCCCCCCTGTAATGGGATGTGCCCGCGCCCTCCCCCTCCCCGCCCCGGCCAGGAGCAGAGTCGTGGCAGGAGGCCAGGGGCTGCTGCTGGGGGCTGGGAGCGGAGCAGGGGCCAGGAGCAGGGACCAGTGGCTGAGAATGGGGACCGGGGGCCGAGCCGCGGCCAGGAGCGGGGTCTGGGGGCCGAGAGCTGGGGCTGGAGTGGGGCTGGGTGGCGCTCCCTTCATAACCCCTGTGGGGGCTGGCCTGGGCCCTGCTACCCCCCCCCCCCATGCTAGGGGGCACGGCCCACAGTTTGGGGACCCCTGTACTAGACACAGATGCGAGTGCTAACAGACTGGGGGCAGCACTGACACAAGGCCACAGAGAACTGGAGAGCAGGCGTGTTCAGTTGTCATGAGCGACGTTACTGACAGTGATTAAATCTCTGGGGTATTTTCGCCATGGTTTGTGGTCAGGTTGGAGCAGGCTTCCCGGCAATGGTTCCTGAGATCCAGGACCGCTGAGGGACGACGTGTTGCAGCCTCCTGGCGCCCTTGCGTCTGTCTCCGGTTCCTTCCTCGTACATCTGGTTCAGCAATGGCCTTCACACGTATCTCTTTATACCTATATTCCTCATTCACACACAAAACAGAATGAATTTATTAGGAAAAACTTTTTCACGAGGAGGGTGGTGAAGCACTGGAATGGGTTACCTAGGGAGGTGGTGGAATCTCCTTCCTTAGAGGTTTTTAAGGTCAGGCTTGACAAAGCCCTGGCTGGGATGATTTAGTTGGGGATTGGTCCTGCTTTGAGCAGAGGGTTGGACTAGATACCTCCTGAGGTCCCTTCCAACCCGGATAGTCTATGATTCTACACAGAACATTTTAAACAGGAACATCAAGTTGCACTGCACAAGAAAGCAATCACAGCATTCTTTTACTTATTTTAAAATGCTAAACCTACAACAAAGTAGTGACCTTAAAACGTCTGTTACTGCCTTGAAATCAGCTCAGACACAGATTCCGACTGATGCATCTTTACCAAATGGCCCAGTAGGCCATTCCTTTTTGCTGTTCAAAAAGGGTGGCTGGCAGGATATGATCGAATTATACACCAATACAGTTAATACACGCTACATGATTATTTCATTATTCTTTATTTTTTATTTTAAATTATACAAAATACAAACATAAAATCCTACTACTACATGTCCCCCTTTTGACCCCTTAAGAACAATTCTTGAGTGGGTCATATTTTATTCAATTATTTTATAGCAATATATTGAGAGACAATTTGAGGTTGTGGTTGTAAATTAACAAACTTTTTTTTTATTTAACAGCACATACAACACATTCCTAGCAAGCAAACACAGGACAATATTAATACAACTAGTAATGGGTGAAACATAATAGACAATATGCCCTTAGAGGTCGGGGACCAGCCTGTAAAAATGTCGTACCAATGATAGGCTGTCAGAGTTTTTTAGACTTAGCAATTTTTAGCATGCTTTTATTGTCATGTAAGATTTGAATGACCCGCTGCCCTACATCCCTCTGTGTTTGTTGTAAAAACGGAGTGACCTTTTTTAGTTTGTTCTATACACATGTTCCCAATGATGTGTCCTTGCTGCATGGTTCTGTGGTGACAGATAGGGACAAACACACCCATTTTTGAGGGTGACAGATAGGGACAAACACACCCATTATTTCGTACACCCTTGGGTATTTAATAATTTTTTTTTTTTTAGCTTATTGACCTATAACCCGGGGTAGCCAAAAGGATCCATGGTCAATTTTGGGAGCGGGCTTTCTTTTTATATTTTTGTTTTTACAGATTGTTGGTTACAGGTTGTTGGTGAGCAATTTATTACAATTTTGTTTTTACAGATTGTTGGTGAGTCCAATTTATACCAATTTTTATTTTTACTAATAGTGGATTTAACAAGACTTTTACTGGATGACTCGGAGTCACAGACAATTTTGGTGTCTTCATTTTAATTGGGGAACCTCTTTCGAATGCATAGTCTTTGGTCCAGGTTCTGGTGCATGTGTCCGGGAACCACTATGGGGTATTGGACAGTATCCCACAGTAACTGTTAGTGTTGTTCCTGTCTTAACAGGCTTATTTTACTGATATGGTAATTGTGGATAGCTGGAACTCCAGGTGGTATTCCCATAGGGACCCTTTATTTTAACCCCTATTTCCCAGTGGTTTGGTATTCCTGTGGTGTTTATAAGGTGAACCTTAAGTCCCACTTCCCCTTCCCAGGCATACATATTGGTATTTCCTAAGGGTTTTAAGAGTTGGCTAGTATTTTGATCATACCATTCCATGAGGATCACTGGATCACGGGTAGGAATTCATGACTGGTTGGCAGGGGAGTGAATTATTCCTTAAATATTGGCTTATAAGGAGAGCTACATTTTTTTTCATGAATGCTGTAATTATCTGGGCACTGAAGGTTCCCAGAAGCAGGTCAAGCCAGACCTTACACTGGAGTCTTATTTTTTGTGGATTAAAATGGTGGTGGTTAAGCAGCGTCTCGTGCTCAGGTTCCGGGATGTTCTTTTCTGCAAAGAATTTAAACATCAGCTATTTTGTCCCAATTAATAAGTGCCTGTCTTATTTTTAAAGTTGTCAATTTGCCCTCCTTTAACATTTCAATAAGGGCGTGTTGCAGCCTCCTGGCACCCTTGCGTCTGTCTCCAGTTCCTTCCTCATACATTTAATTCAGCGATGGCCTTTACCCTTATCTCTTTACATTCCTCATTCACACACAAAACAAAATTAATTTACACAAAACATTTTAAACATTTAAAAAAGTGTTAAAAAAAAGTTGCACTGCACAAGAAAGCAATCACGGCATTCTTTTACTTATTTTAAAATGCTAAACCTACAACAAAATAGCCTTAAAACATCTGTTACTGCCTTAAAATCAGCCCAAACACAAATTCCAACTAATACATCTTTGCCAAATAGCCCATTAGGCCATTCCTTGGTGCTATTAAAAAAAATAGCTAGCAAAATATAATCAAATTATACACCAATACAGTTAATACACGCTACATGATTATTTCATTATTCTTTATTTTTTATTTTAAATTATACAAAATACAAACATAAAATCCCACTACTACATGTGCCCTCCCTAGCTGTGATGGTGGCTCCTGTCCCTGCCCCGGTGGGGATGGGGCTGGCACCCCTTGCATGCCCCCGGGCGCACTGCAGGGGACTAGCTGCCTAGCGATGCCCGTTGCCATCACACAAGGAAACAGGAAGGTGCAGGGAGGGCTGAAAAAAGACCAAGTCTCTACAATCGCTAGCGTCAGCAGAAACAAGTTCTTGTTTTTATTTTGGGCAAGATGCGTCTTCCCCTTCCCGGCCCTTGGGATGGGGGGGGGTTCCCCCTCTCTGCAGGTAGCCCCACCTGAAGCCTGGCCAAGGGGGAGACCTCCCTCCCCTTCATTCTCTGGGTCACTGTGTTCTCCCCACAGCGGGGCGGAGGCCTGGGGGCTTTTCATTCTCTTAGCAATGACCAGGTTGTCTGGGGCGACGCTTCCCACAGAGGGGCTGGGTAGAGCCGGCTCCCACACCATCAGCCACAAGGCAGCGCTCCTGGTGCGGGAGTGGCTGGGTCCGGTTCTCGAGTGGGAGAGGATTAAATGCCAGGCGGAAGTGTTTGAACAGGTGCCCAGGAATTGAGGGGGTAGTTTTGGGGTGGAAGGGCCGGGAAACACAGGCCCAGGGGATTGTGGGATAGCATTGGCGGCCTCTCCAGACATGAGTCAGGCAACCGAGGCTTAAGTTGTGTCCGCACTGCAAAAAACCTGGTCTTGGACCCGCGTCACAGTGGGACTTGGGCTCGGACCAGCTCCTCCGCATGGCTCCCTGAAGGAGCCTTATCTCTGTCATTGCTTCATTCCCTACTCTCCCCTAAGAGCCTCCTCGGGTTTACCTCGCTGCAGTCAGGCAGGGTCATAGGCAAACTGAGGCGTGCAGGACACTTACAAAAATAATACCTATAACTCCCTCCTTCTTCACAGTAATTAGCCACGGGACCAACCCGCCTAGGGATGGGGTGGATTTCCCAACACTTGGAGTCTTTACATCAAGCGTGGATGTCTTGCAGAAAGATCCGCTCAAGCTCAGATAGAAGGTCTGGGCTGGAAGCAGGAAACCCTGGGGGAGGGTCTCTGGCTTGGGCTATGCAGGAACTCAGGGTAGATAGTCAGAGTGGTCCCTTCTGGGCTTCCAACTCCCATCCCAGTGGGACCCCAGGGCAGGACCGTGCCACATCAGGCTGCAGAAGAGCTGGAGAAACCAGATCATCCGTGGCTCAGTGGTGCTCCGGAGCCATTTCCAGGGCGATAGCCAGGGCCGGCTCCAGGCACCAGCGCAGCAAGCTGGTGCTTGGGGCGGCCAATGGAAAGGGGCGGCACGTCCGGGTCTTCGGCGGCAATTCGGCGGCGGGTCCCTCAGTCCCTCTCAGAGGGAAGGACCGGCCGCCGAATTGCCGCCGAATGGAGCCGGCCCTGGCGATTGCTAATGCGGGGGGAACCTCCATTGTCACCCTTTCCTCCTCTGCTTTCCAAAATCCAGGATGCAGCACAGGCCGCTAGGCCCGTAGGTCCAAAGTGGTACCAAGGGGGACCAGCCCTACATCCCTGCCCGTGCACACTAGCAGTTGTGCACAAGGGAAATGAACGGCTGTGTCTACAAGTGGGTCTTCCCCACCAGAGGGCTTGCAAGGTCAGTTTTTGGAAGGGGAGCTCAGAGCCTGAGCACCGTTCCATGGCAAAGCCTAGCCNGGGACCGGCCGCCGAATTGCCGCCGAATGGAGCCGGCCCTGGCGATTGCTAATGCAGGGGGAACCTCCATTGTCACCCTTTCCTCCTCTGCTTTCCAAAATCCAGGATGCAGCACAGGCCGCTAGGCCCGTAGGTCCAAAGTGGTACCAAGGGGGACCAGCCCTCCAGCCCTGCCCGTGCACACTAGCAGTTGTGCACAAGGGAAATGAACAGCTGTGTCTACAAGTGGGTCTTCCCCACCAGAGGGCTTGAAAGGTCAGTTTTTGGAAGGGGAGCTCAGAGCCTGAGCACCGTTCCATGGCAAAGCCTAGCCGTTGGCTTAGCCTTTTGGAATCTGGTGGGTCCATCAATATTCGGCTGGAGGGGCGTGAGCCAGGATGATGTGACGCGTAACCCACTGGGGAGCAGGTGTTACATAGCCCCTGCTGGGTCAGTCTGCGGGTGAGCTGAGTCTGTAACAGCCGCCCGGGCACAGAGTGGCTTTAGAAGTCCCTGGTTCAATCCCTGGTGTTTCAACCCAGATCATAGACTATCAGGGTTGGAAGGGACCTCAGGAGGTATCTAGTCCAATCCCCTGCTCAAAGCAGGACCTACCCCAACTAAATCATCCCAGCCAGGGCTTTGTCAAGCCGGGCCTTAAAAACCTCTAAGGAAGGAGATTCCACCACCTCCCTAGGGAACCCATTCCAGTGCTTCACCACCCTCCTAGTGAAATAGTGTTTCCTAATATCCAACCGAAACCTCCCCCACTGCAACTTGAGACCATTACTCCTTGTTCTGTCATCTGGTACCACTGAGAACAGTCTAGATCCATCCTCTTTGGAACCCCCTTGCAGGTAGTCGAAAGCAGCTATCAAATCCCCCCTCACTTTTCTCTTCTGCAGACTAAATAATCCCAGTTCCCTCAGCCTCTCCTCATAGGTCATGTGCTCCAGCCCCCTAATCATTTTTGTTGCCCTCCGCTGGACTCTTTCCAATTTTCCCACATCCTTCTTGTAGTGTGGGGCCCAAAACTGGACACACTACTCCAGGTGAGGCCTCACCAGTGCCGAATAGAGGGGAACGATCACGTCCCTCGATCTGCTGGCAATGCTCCTACTTATACAGCCCAAAATGCCGTTAGCCTTCTTGGCAACAAGGGCACACTGTCGACTCATATCCAGCTTCTCATCCACTGTAATCCCCAGGTCCTTTTCTGCAGAACTGCTGCCTAGCCACTTGGTCCCTAGTCTATAGCAGTGCATGGGATTCTTCCGTCCTAAGTGCAGGACTCTGCACTTGTCCTTGTTGAACCTCATCAGATTTCTTTTGGCCCAATCCTATAGTTTGTCTAGGTCCCTCTGTATCCTATCCCTACCCTCCAGCGTATCTACCACTCCTCCCAGCTTTGTGTCATCTGCAAACTTGCTGAGGGTGCAGTCCACGCCATCCTCCAGATCATTAATGAAGATATTGAACAAAACCGGCCCCAGGACCGACCCTTGGGGCACTCCACTTGATGGTAGCTGTCACATGAGAACATGCCGGGGCAATTGCCCTTTATCATTAATATTTGTCTAGGGCTGTAAATGGACAGGAACTGTAGCTGTTACCAGAGCCTCCACCCCAAAGCAATGGCAGACCAAAGGGGTGGGGTTTGGTTTATATTCCCCACCCCCCTTCTCTGCCTTTTTTGCTTTCTCCCCTTTATTAAGGGGCAAAAAGGAAAAAGAAAGAGAAGTGGGGGGAGGGTCCAGGTCTGGGTTTTGTGGGGGGAAATGAAAAGTTTCACACACACACACCCCCATTTTCAGGAAAAGCCCATTTTCCACTGAGAACAGTCTAAAGGGGAAGAGGTGGAGCAGCTTTCCTTGCTGAGTGTGCGGTGCTCACTTAAGGGGCACTTAGGTGGGGGGGTCCGTGCAGCCCCTGGCACAACCGGCTGCATCTCAGGGTTTCCATCAGCCACAGAATCAGCATAACCAGCTTGGCAGCTGGGCACACCAGCCCCTTGCCCCGATCCAAACACCCCCACACTTTAAAAAAGTTTGGATCTGGGTCCAGTTTGGAACATGCCGTCTCAGCCCACCTCTGGCTTTTACACTTGCACGTGGTTTATAGGTATGGTTCCCACAAAGGGTTAAAAAGTAGGGCTGGCTCCCCTGCTGCTGTGAATTGGCCTCCTTGGGGCTATGGTGGTTTACAGAAGCTGAGAATCTAGCCCACACAGACAGCAGGGTCGCTTGTAGCAAGCCAGCATATTTGCCTGGCACATCACACTCCGTTGGCAAGTATTGATCCGGCTGGGGGAAAAGGCTAAGTGGGTTCTGCCGAGTCAGTGAGACAGGTAACACAAAGGGAGCTAGAGTAGAGAGAACCTAGGGTGTGGGCTGAGCAGCCCCGAGGGAGGAACCGGAAGAAGCAGCCCTCGTTTGAGCTGGCGTTTATTTTCTCTCCCTCTTGTTTTCTGTGCTAATAAAGCCAAATTCCGTCCTGGGGCGAGTGCGGACGGTGCAGAGAACGGGGCTTGTGTCTGAGGGCAGGTTGAGAAAGCCTCCCGTTTCCTGTTACACAAAATTGCTCACCGGAGGTAACACGCCTGAGTTGTTGTCATTGATTTCCCCGTATTGCTGCAATGTTTCCACTGAAGATATTTACCGGAGCGGCCCCACAATAAAGGGTATGACTCATGTTGGGTGACTCTGAGAACATGCTACTCAGGATGGATGGTGCGATCCGTCGGGCGGGACCCGAGTACTTTACAATGGGCAGTTTCACCTCCGTTTGCCGAGCATGGGCGGCATTTGCAAAAAGGCACGCTCCTGAGCTGCCTCTGCTCCGCGGACGGATGTCCCCTGTGCAGCTCAGGGGCACGTTTGCTTGAAAATGTAGCCGCCCGTTGGTGGCTTTTCTTGATCTCATGCCTGCAGGAGATGGCAAATAATTTATATTTGTGTTCCCACTTAGATCACCGAATCATAGCAATGTAGGGAGTAGGGACCTCAAGAGGTTGTCTGGCCCACCCTCCCATGCTGGATTAAATATCCCTAGACCATCTCAACAGCCGTTTCCCCCTTATTCAGCCAGTCAGATGTCCACGACGGATTTTAACAGACGGCCGCGCCCGGAGTGCAGCGGGGCTGTGTTAGACGGAGCCGGACCCTTTTCTGCCCCAGGAGAATGTCGTATTTCAGCAGCAGGCCAGGTTCACCAACCTCCTTTTCCGGGGTCAATCCGGACGTGGCTCTGGATCAGGAAATCCACCTGTAGCAGGTGGCCACTTTGAAAAAATATCTGGAGGACAGGCTGGGTAATTTTATGCATGTTTCTTTCCTAAGTGGTGTTGGCTAAAGTCCAGGCAGAGTGAGTTACTCTGATAGGTTCACTAGCATGGGCAGCAGGTGAACCCCCCCCTTTGGGGAGGCTAGTGCACCCTCTCCCCCCGAGACCCAGTCCCTGCACCCGCCAGAGCCCCAAATGCCCTCCCACCCCCCCTGCGGCCGGAGGAGCCCCAGCCCGCATGCCCCAGCCAGCTCCCCCGAGCGCTGGGCCATCCCCAGCACCAGGCCGAGCCACTGCCCTCCCACCCTGAGTGCCAGGCTGGCCCCAACGCTGGACCTGACCCCCCAACCTGGCTGGCCCCATTGGCTTCAGGTAGAGAGGGAGGGCGGGGCCTCGAGGCACAACATGGGTGGGGGCCATAAGAACATAAGAAAGGCCGTACCGGGTCAGACCAAAGGTCCATCTAGCCCAGTATTTGTCTACTGACAGTGGCCAATGCCAGGTGCCCCAGAGGGAGTGAACCTAACAGGCAATGATCAAGTGATCTCTCTCCTGCCATCCATCTCCATCCTCTGACGAACAGAGGCTAGGGACACCATTCTTACCCATCCTGGCTAATAGCCATTTATGGACTTAGCCACCATGAATTTATCCAGTCCCCTTTTAAACATTGTTATAGTCCTAGCCTTCACAACCTCCTCAGGTAAGGAGTTCCACAAGTTGACTGTGCGCTGCGTGAAGAAGAACTTCCTTTTATTTGTTTTAAACCTGCTGCCTATTAATTTCATTTGGTGACCCCTAGTTCTTGTATTATGGGAATAAGTAAATAACTTTTCCTTATCCACTTTCTCAACATCACTCATGATTTTATATACCTCTATCATGTCCCCCCTTAGTCTTCTCTTTTCCAAGCTGAAGAGTCCCATCCTCTTTAATCTTTCCTCGTATGGGACCCTCTCTAAACCCCTAATCATTTTAGTTGCCCTTTTCTGAACCTTTTCTAGTGCTAGAACAGCCTGGGTCAGTGCGTTTACCAGGCCAGATCCTCAGCTTGACTAAATCAACGTATCTCCATTATCCCCCCCAGGAGCGACCCCAGTTCACACCAGCTGAAGATCGGGTCCAATATCAGTATGTGCTTATTTGCCTTAGGAGAAAAAAAACAAATGAATCCAATTCCTCTCCCCCTCCTGCAGTGAACAATGGGACACCTCGCAGGATGTGGGGCGCTCAGATGGGCGTGAGGTGATCTTAGCACTTACTGATGAGAGAGAAAGGGTTTGCAATGGATTTCATTGATTTTTATAGGGCGGGACGGGTTTTCACGTGGCAGGAGAAAGGGTCTGGAGGGAAAATTGCCAAATCATGTTCTTCTGCATGGAGCTGATATGGGGGGGAGGGGGTGTTGTCTTATGTACCCCAGAATCGTAAAGAGATCCAGGAAAGAGGGGGAAATGAGACGTGCGTTCTTTGGGTTTTTTTTTTTATCATGTATCAAGAAGGCCTAAAAGCTTGTTGGCTTGCGTGTTTTTTAAAGTTAGAAACTCGGGTTTTTTTCTACCCTGGGAGTCTATGGCTGTCGGGCGAGCTAGTGACATGATGACATCACAGGGTATAAGAGAGTGAAAGCTGCACCCACCAAGAGGGGCAGGATTTCTACTCAGCCTGTTTGCAGATTTCTTTGCGTTAAGGTCTCTTGAACTCCAATGTCCAGTGCACACTCGGGAGAAAGGACTTCTTTGTGAAAAGGTTGCATATCGGTGCCCAAAACATTTATTTAAAAAAACACAACTTGGCATCCTCCCCGAGCCCTTTGGAGCTCCTGCTAGCGTAACTATATCTGTCTAGATGAGATCATTTTTTAAATCATCACAGTAGCAGGCCCCTTTTCTCGAAGAAGACTCAAAGTACTAATATCAGTGCGCACTAGAGTGACCAGATGTCCCGATTTTATAGGGACGGTCCCGATATTTGGAGCTTTTTTTAATATGGGCTCCTATTACCCCCCCACCCCCTTCCCGGTTTTTCACACTTGCTGTCTGGTCAGCCTGGTGGGCACCCATCTGAATGATGGAGATTCACAACCTCCCTGGGCAATTTATTCCAGTGCTTAACCACCCTGACAGTTAGGAAGTTTTTCCTAATGTCCAACCTGAACCTCCCTTGCTGCAATTTAAACCCATTGCCTGGGCTTAAATTTTACATGGTAAACCCCAAACAGTTCTAACTTTTCCTTAAAGAGGAAAAGAAGTTATAAGCTTTAGGGGACTTCTTTTCCTGGCCCCACTGCCTGGAAGAAAGGACTCTGGGGTTTTTATCTTTATCTCTATGTATGTGTAAGAACAACTGCAACGAGAACGCGGCTTGCTTTGAGGAGCTTTCTTTAAAGATTCCCTTTTCTAGCAGGTAAGATCCTAGTTATTTTGTCTGTCTTAGGTACTTATCTGCCCCCCCATCACCACAGTGTCTGAGCACTTCATGAGCTTTAATGGCTTTCTCCTCACAGCTCCCCTGGGAGGTTGGAAAGTGTGGTGATCCCCATTTTACAGCCAGGAACTGAGCTGCAATGTGACTTGCCCAAGGTCACGCCCAAAGTCTGTGGCACTCTCACTGCTGGACCATCCATCTTTTCCCTCTGTGATTTATAGCTGGAGCATCTCTGCAACAGTTAGAACCCGTCCTTAACTTGGAAAAAGTTCTGGGCCAAATTCCCTGCTGGTGCAATTCAGCAGAACTCCCCGGTAGCCGTGTCAATTTGCTTTAGCAAATCTATTCGGTTGTTTTAACAAGTCTATGGGGAATTCAAACATTGAGCCAGATCCTCAGCCGATAGAAATCAATGTAACATAAGCACAGGTTCTGTTTTAACCATCCTATAGCATTGAATAGTGAAAACGATACATCTGCTCCAGAATTCTATAGCCTGATGATTTAAAAAATAAATGAGAGACAAGGATCTCATTCTCTATTCAATTGTGTAGGTTTTAAAGTAATTTCTTTAGAACCCCATTGATCTGTTCCTGATTAAATTCTATACAGGGCTTTTTCCATAAGGGTTGGAAAGACCAGAAACTTGCATCCATCCATCTGTTTATCTAGAATATAAGAATGACTATACTGGGTCAGACCAATGGGCCAGTGTCCTGTCTTCCGACAGTGGCCAATGCCAGGTGCTTCAGAGAGAATGAACAGAACAGGGAATCATCGAGTGATCCATCCCCTGTCGCCCACTCCCAGCTTCTGACAGTCAGAGGCCTTGGGACACCTACAATATGGGGTTGCACCCCGACCATCTGGGCTATTAGCCATTGGTGGACCTATCCTCCATGAACTCATGTTCTTTTTTGAACCCTGTTATCATTTTGGCCTCCACAACATCCCTTGGCAATGAGTTCCACAGGTTGACAGTGCATTGTGTGAAGAAATGCTTCCTTTTGTTTGTTTTAAACCTGTTGCCTATTAATTTCATTAGGTGTCCCCTGGTTCTTGTGTTATGTGAAGCCATAAATAACATTTCCCTATTCTCTTTCTCCACAGCAGTCATGGTTTCATAGAACTCTACCATATCTCCTCTTAGTCATCTCTTTTCCCAGCTGGAAAGTCCCAGTCTTATTAATTTCTCCTCATATGGAAGCTCTTCCATCCCCCTAATCATTTTTGTTGCCATTCTCGGTGTCTTTTCCAATTCTAACATAGCCTTTTTGAGCTGGGACGACCAGAACGGCACACAGTATTCAAGGTGCGATACGGCATTCACGGTGTAAAGCATTCCAGGTGCGCACACCTTGGCTACTGCGTACACCTGGGAACTGCGTATACCACCGCAGTCGCTGTTGTTTCTGAGACCCAGCTCCTCAGAGATAGTTAGGTGTGTAACTCCTATTGGGTGCCTTCCAGGTGCTTATGGGCTGAACCTCACAAACACGTCTATGGGACAGGGACGTGAACCCATGACAGGGGGCACCAGAACCGGGGGAGGGCGGGGGCAGGGGGCCATGGCCCCCCCACTTTTAAAAAGTGGGAGTGCTATGCCCTCCCATTTTTTTACTGGCCGTGAGGGCGAGCAACAGGGGGGAGGGGACAGAGAGGAGCGAGCGGGGGGGCGGGGTCTTGGGGGGAGAGGTGGTGTCATGGGGGGGCCTTGGTGGATGGGGCAGCACGGGGCGGGGGGGCCAGGGCCACAGTTCGGGCACGAATGGCCCCTCCCACCGTTAGGGACCTTCCACTGCTCCTGACCCACGACCTCCAGTTACCAGCCAGACGATTTGCACAGGGGTCTGTGGCAGACCCAGGAGCTGAAAGCGGCTCTCTCGCGCTGTACGGGAACAGCCTGCAGCCCCCTCGCCGCTGGTTCAGGACACGGGGCACATCCTGCTTTCGATGACTTGCTGAGTTGTGTTCCCTCTCCCCCCCCTCCCCCCCGCTTTATCACCCGAACAGGCCCAGAGCGATTCCTCCAGCATGGACTGGACGTTCGACGGCGATTTGTCTGACCTCTTCAAAGGCTACAATTACACCGACTACAACACCGTCAACCCCAGCGCCGCGGCCGCCCCGTGCAAGCCCGACAGCCTGAACATTAACAAGTACGTGGTGGCGGTGGTCTACTGCCTGGTGTTCCTGCTCAGCCTGGTGGGTAACTCTCTGGTGGTGCTGGTCATCAGCTACAACCGGCAGAACCGCTCGGTGACCGACGTCTATCTCCTGAACCTGGCCATCGCCGACCTCCTCTTCGCCCTCACCTTGCCTCTCTGGGCCGTCTACCGAGCCCACGAGTGGATCTTCGGCACCTTCATGTGCAAAGCCGTCTCGGTCCTGCAGGAAGTCAACTTCTACAGCGGGATCCTCTTGCTGGCCTGCATTAGCGTCGACCGGTTCCTCGCCATTGTCTACGCCACCCGGGCAGTGACCGAGAAGAGGCACTGGGTTAAATTTGTCTGCTTGGGCATCTGGGTTTTCTCCATCGCGCTCTCCCTGCCCATCCTCCTCTTCCGCGAGGCCTTCTGGCCGCCGCACAGCGGCATGGTCTGCTACGAGCGGATTGGGGAGGAGAACACGGCCAAGTGGCGGGTGGTGCTGAGGATCCTGCCCCAGACCTTTGGTTTCATCCTCCCCATGCTGATCATGCTCTTCTGCTATGGGGTCACGGTGAAGACCCTCTTCCAGACCAAGAGCAGTCAGAAGCAGAAGGCCATGAAGGTCATCTTGGCCGTGGTGCTGGTCTTCTTGGTCTGCTGGCTGCCCTACAACATCACGCTGGTGGTAGACACCATGATGAGGACCCGTGCCATCGCTGAGACCTGCCACCGGCGGAACCAGATCGACGCAGCCCTGTCTGTCACCCAGATTCTGGGCTTCACGCACAGCTGCATCAACCCGCTCATCTATGCCTTCATCGGGCAGAAGTTCCGAAACAGCTTCCTTAAGATCCTGGTCTACCACGGCTTCATCAGCAAAGAGTTCGTCTCCCGGTACGGACGGGGGTCCTCCTTTGCCTCCACCTCTGGCAACACCTCCACCACCCTGTGACAGCCACGCGACTCCTCCACTCACCGGGGATAGCGTCCCACCACTGCTAGTGTCAACGGCCGGCCTCAGCTTCTCAGGGTGATCAGGACCATGCAGATTCTTCTAGCACTATAGCCTCAGTTTACCAAGCCAACCAACACCGTCCAAACTCTTTTACCCAGCATAGATCATTATGCAGATTACAATTATGCAGAACACAGCAGCAAAAAGCAGCCACCTCTTACCGGGATAATGCTATGAAGATCCTTCAACCCCTCCCTGCAGGATAATCAGATTGTTCAACTGCCCGTCTCATCCGGGTCATGCCCATTAAAAAAATAAATAACAACTCCAGACAATCCAAGGCTGCATTTCTCTACGTGGCATCCCGAGTTCCCAGTCCCCTGGCACAGTGGGGTTTAGGAACAACATCAGAAAAACTTCCCTTCCCGCAAAGGTGGGTGGAACGGAGAGTCAGAGTGCGGAGTGGACGTAGCCGTCAACATTAGTGGCTATAAACTAAGACTGGAGATACATTGTGCTAGCAGGAATATTGTCCTTAACTCTGCCCTTGCAGCTCCATCCGCCTTTTACGTGCATTTTGCATATTTCACATGGAGAACCGAGTATGGTTCTATAGGTTTTTTTAGGTGCAGAATTGAAAAATGTAATTTACCAAACCGTGCCTGCAAACTGTGGTCATCCCGACATTGGATTTGCGATCGTTCGTTAAGACACTAAGAGATGCTGTTTTAATGGGAAGGAGAGCGCTTCATGACCTTGTGTAACAGGAAGGATTAGGGGGTGTTTGAACATTAGCTTTACATCTGTTGATTGTATCATGAACATGGAATCGTTTTGCTGAGTAGACAAGGATTGCTAGTTGGATGGGCTTAGATAGCTATGCTGATATGTTACCATGATAGGCACTGTAGTGAAACCGTAGCTAGCTAGATGATAAGATGTTTGGATGAATGCTTGATATTGGAATTGTTAAAGTGTCTTTACATTTGTGTACCGTTATGACCTTTGGATAAATTAGAACAAGGCAGGAAAGTTGTTTTGAAAATACAGTTGTGACAAAGTTCCTTGCGGCTTCAATAAGGTTTACTTTCAGTTTTAGTGGTGAAAACCTGGGGCTGGCATCAGCGTTTTTCACTTCTAAAAATATAGATAATAAACTCTTGACTTCTACAGTTTCAGATCCCCGACCCTTTGCGCTTTAGATGGCAAATATGTTGTCATCCAGAGTTTCAAACATTTAGAGGCCAAAACTTTGGGTGTCTAAAAACCAGCAAACTTTAGTCTGGAGAAGAGAAGACTGAGAGGGGACATGAGAACAGTTTTCAAGCACATAAACGGTTGTTACAAGGAGGAGGGAGAAATATTATTCTCCTTAACCTCTGAGGACAGGACAAGAAGCAATGGGCTTAAATTGCAGCAAGGGAGGTTTAGGTTGGACATTAGGAAAAACTTCCTAAGTGTCAGGGTGGTTAAGCACTGGAATAAATTGCCTAGGGAGGTTGTGGAATCTCCATCATTGGGGATTGTTAAGAGCAGGTTAGACAGACACCTGTCAGGGATGGTCTAGATAATACTTAGTCCTGCTTTGAGTGCAGGGGACTGGACTAGATGACCACTCGAGGTCACTTCCAGTCCTACGATTCTGTGATATGATTCATTTGACATCATATTAATGTCGTATCGGCTACAGAATGGTGCATCTCCAGTGTACCAGCACGACTCACTCAGAAAAACGGACATCTTGCCACTTTGGGGAAGCGAAGAAACTGAAGAATTAGAACTTTCACAACCCTGTCTTCCCGGCACTGACCCGGATTCAAATACACGGGGCTGAAAAATCCAGAGGGTTTTTGTTTTCAATTTGAAAACCACCCGTGTTTATTGAATCCTTGCCCTAGAAACGAATCTGATCGTCAATTTCTGGCAAGGCTCTTTGACTGCTCACCCGCACTGATCACTGGGGAAAAGATCACAGCAATAGGGCCTCCGGCTAAAGCCACTGGGATGTGCATAGGGGTGATGAATGAGCTTATGATGGACCAGTGGTGGCAACCTCTCTCAGTGCCCACCCCCGCTCAGCAGCTCCCGGTCCCTCGTTAGTAGCTGGAAGATGCAGAGAGCTCCAGGGCGGGGCTGCGGTGTTACAAAAGGCAGCTGAAGTGGGATATCCGCTGCAGTGCCCCTGCGACCCTAGGACTCCCCAGAGGCCCAGGGTTAAGCATGATCAACCTTGGTCAGCCCCCAGAGAATGCCCCGTTTTCTGAGACAGGGTCGTGGGCGTGTCCCCCCCGCCCCCACTAACTGCATTGGAAATTCTCTGGCTTAGCCGCCCCTTCCGTTGTCCAGCTTTCTTCCATTAGCCCCTGGCAGATGGAGAAGCAAAGCTGGCCTGGACTGAGACAGCCCAGCCAATGCCCCACACCCTTGGTGGTGCCTGTGGCGAGCCCTTGTGAGGCTCAGGGGCACCGTGAAGGCTTTGCCCTGAACTCTGATGAAGGGAATATGCCATGCGGGGGAGATTCCCTCTTTGCCAGCACCAGCCGAGGCCCCACTCCCTGTTGGGAGGGATGTTTTGCTGGGATCGATTTCCCCTCGGTGCAGCGTCCCCAGTGACTCCGAAGGGGACGGGGGGGTGCGTGTGCAGAACTAGATGCCTACGGAGCCAACCCTCATCCCTCACCCCCTCGCCATCCTCCATGGCCCTGCATCCCAGCGCCCCGGCCCCTGGCACGGGTTTGTGGGGAGGGGGGTTGGTAGCTGCCCACAGAGAGGGGTGTGGGAAGTTCTCCTTTCCCCCAGCTCTGCTCTGGGGATGGTGGGGACTGGAAGCCTGCAGGAGTCTGTAGGTCTCAGCTTGACACTAGCCGGCCTTCTGGTCCCACCCTGACGGGTGCCAGATATTCCGCTGGGCTCAGGTGGCTCATGCCCATGGAGCTGCGCTGATTTGCCCTAGCTGAGGCTCTGGCCCTGGGGACTTCCCTATTTGCTCTGTGTGGACACTGAAGTTCCCAGGGCACATTCTGCATGAGACGTCATGTTCCCCCTCCTCACCGCTGCGTTGTGCGTGGCTGCTGCCCTCCACCCCAGAGGTGACTGCATTTCAGGGCAGTTGTGTAAAGCACTAAAGTAAAAAGCCGGTGTGTGTGATTTCAGAAGCGTGTCATTTCCAGGGTGGTGAAGCAGTTCATTTCCCAAGAGTCCCTGGCCGAGGCAGCACATCCTGTGCCTCTGAGAGAGACTCCTCTCCTCACGTACCGTAAGCTGCTGGCGTCATCCTCCCAACGCAGCCGAGCCGACGGCTATGGATAGCCTGGCTTACACGCTCACAGAGCAGAGAAAGGCCAGAGAGAGCAGGGCCAGGAAAGACCACTTCACCCAGCCACGCCCCCTGCAACCATATTTCATTTCCATAATTTATTCATCCCAGGATGCTTTTGTGCCCCCGCGCTATCCCTCAGGTGGATTACATACTACCTTGGAAATGGCACAGAGCGCCGGCCTGGTGACAAGCTGGAACGTCATGCAGGGCTGAATGCTGTCGGTGCAAATGGGTGGGGGCGGGAACAGCTGGCCGGTGCTCACCCTGACTGTAAGGCAACAGATGAGACTAAGAACAAGCCAGTGTCATTACTCTAGGGGTTGTCAAACGTTTGTACTGGTGACCCCTTTTCACATAGCAAGTCTCTGAGTGCGACCCCCCCTTTAAATTAAACACCATTATAAATGCTGGTGGCAAAGTGGGGTTTGGGGTGAAAGCTGACAGCTCACAACCCCCCCCTGTAATAATCTCATGATCCCGTGGGGTCCCGACTCCCAGTTTGAGAACCCCTGATCTACTCTCTACAACAGAGGACAACCTGCTATGGCTTCTGGGGAGACATCCGGCACCTACAGCAATCCCAGGGGGGCAGGACAGGTTTTTTGAGCCCCTTAATTTCAGGCCTTAATTCTTACCAAGGGTCCCCCCCTGATGACTTCAGCGCCCGTTAGTTGTGTCCTGTGAAAAGCTCGAGTAACTCCCATGGAGAGCAGAATTTGGCCCTTCCTTGGACCACGTGTCTGTTCCCACGTGGCAGGCATTGGACACTGGGGTAGCTGGACCGTTGCTCTGACCCAGTGCGGTGGGGGGCAGGATAACGGGTGACACTGCCCATGGGGCTATCCCAGGATGGCAGTGCCATGGGAGCTCAAGACAGCAGATTGTGGGTGTCCAAAGGGGCTGTGGATTCATTTGGCCGCAGTGCGGAACAGGCCAGGAACGGCGCCGGGCAGCAGAGATGACCCGGAGGAAATTAATATCTTGATTCTCCTCTCCCTTCCGGCCGACAGCAGGGACGGGTTGGGAGCCGCTGCGTATTCGCGCCAGTGGGGAAGGGAATCGAGCCCCCCCCCCCGGCTGTCTCTGCACACGCCTCTCACAGAGCGATGCCCTGCCTGGGCTAACCCAGATGGTGGCAACCATGGGATGTCTAGTATAGGCAAGCTCCAGGCAAGCTCCCGGACGGCCTCTGGCCTTTCCTTCTGCCCCCGCGCTGGATTTCCAGGGGGCGCCACAGCGGGGCTGAGGAAAGACGAAATAGCCACCCCTCGGGGAGGTCCATTGACGGGGCACGGACCCGGGCACCTCCTGGGCTCGCCCAGCTGTCCAGGGCTCCGAGGACAAGCCCGTGGCAATCAGGGCGGAGCCCTGGCCGTGCAGATGGGGGGGTCCAGCCCCCTTCCCCCAACCCCAGCGCTGTGCAAGCGGGCGCCCAGGTGGAGAACGGTGGTTTGTGACTGGCCACAGCGGTCACACGCACACTTGGCGGCTGGGCTGTGGGCAGCCACCTGGCTGGCACGGCGAGGGGCCAGGTGTCCGCCCCGCGCTGCGGGAGAAACCCTCGGGCCGAGGCCTTGAGCAATCGGCCAGGAGCAGGGCCCCCTTACACAATGCCGCGAAGCAGGAACTAGAGCCGCGGCTCTTCCTGTCGGAGTCTTGAGTAACCCCCAGCCCAGGAGCGGTGAGGAGCTGGGGGGCGGGGGCGCACTCAGGCTCAGGGACCCCCACGGTGGCTGGGCTTCTGATTCAGGGCCGGAGCAGTTTGGGGAGGGGGGCGCAGGCCGGGGTGCAGCAGGTGAGGGAGGAGACGGGGCAGAGCGTGAGGGCTGGACGTGCTCATAGCGTGGAGCTGCAGCGTGGCCTGTGTAGCGTGTTCCCTCTGCATCGCTTTGCCCTCAGGTGCTGCCCATCCGGCCCGCCTGGGACGGGCACTGAACCATTCGGGGGGGGGCCGGGTTCCCAGGGCACCGGGCCAGCCTAGGGCCTAGCCCTGCGCTGGGGCCCCTGGAGCGAACGGGTCTTCTCAAACGCCACGTTCCCCCCTCGCTGCTGCTGCTAGACTGGTGACGGAGCAGGGCACCAGGGCGACCAGCGCCGGGGAAATCGGGGACCCTTTGCAAACCCCACCCCCCCAAGCTACAAAGCCCAAGGTTCAAGGGGCGGCATCTCCCCACTCCCACCGTGGGGATAGCTGGGCATAGGGGGTGTTGGTGGCATTAGGGGAATGATGGGTACGCAGCAGGGGTACCCCCTGGGGGTTCAGGTTATTACTCCCACGGGGATTGTCCTCTGCCCCTCATGGGGACGGAGCCGGGACAGCGAGCTTCATGCCACCCTGTTCCTGGCAGGGCGGGGGCTCCTGAGGGTTGGAGCTGGCCCTGGCTGGCACCCACCCGGGAGAACCCCCCACCCCCAGGCCCGGCTTTGTAGCCGGTGACTTTGTCTGGCGCTCCTAGGCCCGCAGGAAGCCACAGCCGCGTCCAACAGGCTGGATGGGTTTGCCAAAAGGAGCCTTGAGGCTCAGGTGCCCGACTCCCATGGGATTCTAGAGCATCTGGAACCCAACTCCCTTGGTCTCCTGGGACAATCCCAGAACCTCACGGGCGGCCTGGCAGGGGGGTGGCAGGGTCCCGGCGTGGCAGCGATCCCCTGGGCAGGGCCCCGCTGGCACACCGGCACGGTGATGGAAGGGTCCCATCCAATGATGCTCCCTCGGGCAGGATCCCGGTACGCTGTGCCCTGGAGCTCAGGAAGCCCAGCTCTGGATGCCCGCTGGTGCGATCAGGTGCCAGGGTTTGCTCAGAGGATGCCCTGCTGCTGGGCTGGGACGTGGGGGACAGGTTACGAGGCTGGCCAGGCCTTCCCAACCCCCTCTGGGACTGGAGCCTGGCGCAGCCCTCGCGGGTGGGGGGAGGGCTGGTCTGCAACGGTGGCTGGGAACCCTCTTGCCCAACCAACCCCATCGCAATTTGCTGCAATCGGGCCAGGAAACCTCGCTGGGGCTGTTGGCAAAGAGGCATCTCCCCTGCCCCCTCCCCCCCGTGCGTCATGCCGAGGGGCTGCCAGCTGCAGCACAGCATGGGGGGGCGGGGGGGACAGGCCTGGAGACGGGACACCACACTGGGGGCAGCACCTGGCACCTTCAGCCCTCGCCCCAGACCAGCGTCTCTCGGTTTAACCGGTGGAGCGCCTCACCGTGCCTCCGCCCCTCCTCAGGGTGCCTGGCCGGCTCCAGAAGCCAACCTCTCCCCCGCGCTGGCACTGACTCCCGGGGCGCCCGCAGCCCTGCCGCATCGACAGCACAAGCCCCTGCCCCCGGAGCTAAAGGATGCGCTCCCTCAGCTGTGAGTAAGTAGCAGGCTGTTATCACCCCTGTGGCCACGTGAGCCAAAGCCCGGGATGTCGAGGGGCTTTGGATCGGGGGGGGGGGGGGGGGCCCCTGCAGTCCCCGGGCTTCAGTGTTAGACGGGGGCAGCCGTGACTAGGTCGAAACAGCGCCTTGGTGCTGAATTACCCCACTCCCGGCGCACCAGAGCCAGCCCTGCCGCCTCCTCCGGCAGAACCAAGCGCCTCTGGCCTGGGCCTGCCCCCCCCAGGTCCAGCTGCAGCATCTCCGGCACGGGGGGAGCCGGAAGACCCTTCCCATCAGGGCACAGGGCCTGGGGCAGACCCAGTCTCCGGGGTGCCTAAGGTGCGCAGCCGGCCTGGGGTTCCAGGAGTGGCCGTTGGGAGCGAACCTGGACTGGCAGCGCCGCGAGACAACACACAGAGGCCAGCTTTGCTGAGTGTAATTGCACATCAGAGCCCCTGTGGGGCCTGGTCTCCTTTCGTCACAGATCAGAGACCTTCGCTAACAGCCCTGTGCCGCTTGAACAATCCGTTAGCAGTAGTAGGCTGTTATCCTCTATGTGGGCCAGCCACTAGAGGGGGCTAAAACACACACGGCTGCCATTCATTTTAAGGCGCCCCCCCAGGTCTGAAGGGCCTGGACCTGGCCGGGTCTCTGCACCGGAACGGTCTCCCTGGGACAGGACGAATGCGGGACCAGCCCAACAGGTTCTGGCCACGGCCCCGTCGCCAGCGCGGGGGCACGGGAAGGGTTACAGACGCCCCGGTCCCACATGGAGAGGCAGGTTGGTCCCGGGAACGGTCTCCCCGGCTGGAGGCAGGGCGCACGGGACGAGGGCCCTGCTCAGGTGCCCTTGAAATTCCTCTTCTGCCAGCAGAGCAGACAGCAGCGCTCCCTCCTGCCGCTCTCCACCGAGCAGGCCTGGCAGACGGTGCCCTGGCAAAGCCTGCGGAGAGAACCAGGCAGGTGACGTGGCCCACGTCACCACAGGCACCCGCTGTGCCCACCCTCGCCCCTGGGAGACCCTCCCCACACCCAGAGAACGGAGCCCACTCCGCCGCTTTCACCAATTTCCTGAGCCCGGGAGGGGGAAGCAGGGGGGCCCTCAATGCTGCAGAGCAGGGGAGAGCTGGGCAGGGGGAGCAGGGAACCCCCCAAACGGTGCTGGGCAGGGCAGAGCAGGGGAGCCCCATAATGCCATGGGGCAGGGCTGGGCAGGGGAGAAGGGCTATACCAACACGCTCCGTTCCCATTGGCCTCTCCCCCCGCCCCGCTGCCCCCCACTTCTTGTGGCCATGGCCCCTCACCTGCACTGGTACCTGCGGGAGAGAAACCCAAAGTCCTGGCTGCAGCGGGCGCACAGGCTGAGGTCCTGGGGTACCACGCTGGGGGCCCGGGAGTCGATGCCCTCCGTCTTCTGCCACAAGGCGTCCTTCTCCCTGGGGGGTGAGGGCCCATCATTCCCTTCCCGTGACGCTACCATTCGACTCCAGCCCAGCCCTCGCTGCTACCCCCCAACCCCATCCCAGGGGACGGGCTTCCCCTGCCAGCCCCCAAACCATCCTTACTAAAGCCCCAGCCCTGCCGAGCCCCAGGGCCACCCCCGGAGGTGTCGCCCCCCAGCTGCCAGGTGTGAGCGGGGCAGCCTTTGCAGCTCCCTCCCCATCCCAGGAGTGTGTGTGTGACCTGCCCATCCCTTGCCAGAGCCAGCTGCCTCGGTGATCCCCCCCCGAAACCTCCACCACTTGAGCTCCAGGAATCCAGGCATTCGGTGGCCGCTGTGGCAGGCTGTTACCCTCTCCATGGGGCGGCCGTTACACACACACACACTTTGGAGGTGTGTTACACAATGGCCACAGCTGCACGCAGAGTCACAGCGACCGCACACAAACGGCCGATCTGGTGGTCAGCGGCTGGTTTACGAGTGCAGTGACCACATGCACTGTCTCACACGCAATTCGCGCCCCCCCCTCGGTCTGGCAATCAGGGCTACACTTTGCTACCTGACAACACGACAAAGTTGTGCACGTTGGCAAAAATAATCCCAGCTGTCCATGCCAAATGATGGGGTCTAAATTAGCTGGTACCGCTCAAAACAGAGCCCTGGGAGTCACTGTGGATAGTTCTCGGGCAACATCCACTCCTTGTGCAGCGGCAGTCAGAAAAGCGACCAATGTTAGGAGCCACTGGGAAAGGGACAGATAATAAGACAGAAACTATCACAGTGCCTCTGTATAGATCCCTGGTACGCCCACACCTTGAATAGCGCGTGCAGTTCTGGTCGCCTTATCTCATAAAAGATATATTGGAATTGGAAAAGGTGCAGAGAAGGACAACAAAAATGATTAGGGGGAAGGAGGAGAGATTAAAAACTCTGGGATTGTCCATCTTGGAAAAGAGACGACTCAGGGGGGAGATGAGGGGGGGATAGCTCAGTGGTTTGAGCATTGGCCTGCTAAACCCAGGGTTGTGAGTTCAATCCTTGAGGGGGCCACTTAGGGATCTGGGGCAAAATTGGTCCTGCTAGTGAAGGCAGGGGGCTGGACTCGATGACCCTTCGGGGGTCCCTTCCAGCTCTATGAGATAGGTATATCTCCATATATGTATGTATATATGTATGTCTATAAAATCATGACTGATGTGGAGAGAGTGAGTAGGGAAGGGTTATTTACCCCTTCACATAACACCTGAACCAGGGGTCACCTGATNCTGTCCATCTTGGAAAAGAGACGACTCAGGGGGGAGATGAGGGAGGTCTATAAAATCATGACTGATGTGGAGCGAGTGAGTAGGGAAGGGTTATTTACCCCTTCACATAACACCTGAACCAGGGGTCACCTGATGAAATTAACAGGCAGCAGGTTGAAAACAAACAGAAGGAAGTATTTCTTCACACAACGCACAGCCAACCTGTGGAACTCCCTGCTAGAGGATGTTGTGAAGGCCAAAAGTATACCTGGGTTCAAAAAAGAATGAGAGAACTTCCTGGAGGACAGGTCCATCAATGGCTACTAGCCAGGATGGGCAGGGAGGGTGTCCGTAGCCTCTGTTTGCCAGAAGCTGGGAGTGGACGACAGGGGATGGATCACTCGATGATTCCCTGTTCTGTTCATTCCCTGGCATTGGCCACCATCAGAGACAGGACACTGGGCTAGATGAACCTCTGGCCTGACCCAGTAGGGCCGTTCTTGTGTACACTAGCAGCCAGCCTTAGTGCCTCTAGGGTTGCAGAAACCTCAGCGGAGAGCCAAGGTGCTGAGCCGACGGGCTGTGCATTTGCAGAGCTCCGGGTCGGGCTTAGCCCCAGGGCTCAGCACCATTCGCTGCAGCCAGAGGGTCGAAACTGTTTGAAAAGGCAGCTCCGAAGCCTGGGCTGGAAGAGCCAGGACGGGGCTGGGGCCCAGGTGCGGCCCTGCTGGGGGCTAGCGCCACCTGCTGCCCAGCGAGAATGAGCTCGGTGTTCGCCGACCTCCCCATTTGTGCACGTTACAGAATCTCCAACAGTGGAGGCACCGCTTGTAGCTGGTGGTCAAGAGAAACCCAGGGGCTGCGGGTCGGGAGTGAGGGGCACCGGCAGAGCTGTGTGCNTACGTCCCCATTTGTGCACGTTACAGAATCTCCAACAGTGGAGGCACAGCTTGTAGCTGCTGGTCAAGAGAAACCCAGGGGCTGCGGGTCGGGATTGAGGGGCACCGGGAGGGCTGGGTGTTTGGGGGGCTCAGGGCTGGTATCGCAGGGGGGCGCCGGGCCGGGATTGAGGGGCACCAGCAGAGCGGTGTGTTTGGGGGGCTCGGGGCGGGGATCGCAGGGGGCTGGGGGTGGGGAGTGGGCGGCACCGGCAGAGCTGTGTGCTTGTGGGGCTCAGGGCTGGTGTCGCAGGGGGGCTGCGGGGCGGGAGTGAGGGGCACCGGCAGGGGGGTGTGCTTGGGGGGCTCGGGGCTGGGATCGCAGGGGGCTGCGGGTCGGGGGGGAGGGGCACCGGGAGGGCTGTGTGTTTGGGGGGCTCAGGGCTGCTAGCAGGGGGCTGCGGGTCGGGAGTGAGGGGCACCGGCAGAGCTGTGTGCTTGTGGGGCTCAGGGCTGGTATCGCAGGGGGGCTGCGGGTCGGGATTGAGGGGCACCGGCAGAGCTGTGTGTTTGGGGGGCTCAGGGCTGGGATCGCAGGGGGGCTGCGGGTCGGGAGTGAGGGGCACCGGCAGAGCTGTGTGTGTTTGGGGGGCTGAGGGCTGGGATCGCAGGGGGCTGCGGGTCGGGAGTGAGGGGCACCAGCAGAGCTGTGTGTGCTTGGGGGGCTCAGGGCTGGGATGGCAGGGGGCTGCAGACTCAAGTTTCCAAGTGATGGAGCATGGAGGCTGCATCCCCTCCCCCTGACCCTGGCTCCCACAGCATGGGCATAGTTTAGGGGGGAAAGGGGGGGCATTGCCCCCCCCAATCTGCAAGCCTCTGTCAGGCATGGAGTTTGCCACCCACATGACGTGCGGCCCCATTGGCTAAATATAGAGGCCAAACTACGCCTATGTCCCCCAGAACCCCCTTCGTTCCTCGCCTCCCAGCCCACTCACCGGAGCAGTTCCAGCAGCCGGCCCTTCACCTCCCGGACGAGCTCCTGCTGCTCAGCCAGCTGCCCTCCGTGTTTCTTCTCTCGCTCTTCGGCTTCTCTCTGCGCTCTCTCCAGCGCCAGCCTGAACCGCTCCCCGTCCTGCTGGGCCCTGGGCAGAAGGACAAGCCCTGAGATGGCTGAGCCCTGGCAAGTGTCAGCTGCGGGGTGCCGGAGAGGAGACGCTGGGGTCTGTCGCTAGGGCAGGGAAAGGCCGGACAAGGCGCCGCTCTGGACTGCAAGAGCACCCCGCTCCGGCAGCGATGCCCCGAGGGGCTCAGCCCCACGCTGCATGCGGACGGGCCTGAGCCACCCCAGCCGGAGCCAGGCGGCCAGCTGAAGCTCCCCTGTAGAAAACGCCGTCGATATTTCTGGGGCCAAATGAACGCCGCAAAGCAGGGCCAGCGTCTCGCCGGGGCGGGCAGGAAACCCAGAGACGATCCTGCCGGGGGGCAGGTTTGCACCGGTCTGTATTTGAGGCCGGCTGGGGAAGCGTGATTTCCCCTGGCATGGAGCCCAGGGGTGGAACCATGGGGGAAAGACACGGGGTTTATGCCCTTTATCGCTCCTCGGGGCCTGAGCGTTGGGGTTTTACATCCAGCTTGGAGAGTCTCCAACCCAGGAGACTCTCTGGCCACCTGTGGATCTAACAGGATCATCACCGCCGAGCAGCCAGGCCTGCGAGCCCTGAGCAGCAGAGGGGCAGGATGTTCATCGGGAGCATTTGGAGCTCTCTGGATTTCGGTTAACATGGGCGTCGGGGGGGGGGGGGGGGGGGGGGCNGGGAATCTCTCAGTGCTACGGACTCAGCCTGGCCATGCCTTCTGCGAAAGCCCCAGATCTGGGGGCCAGATTCGCAGCTGGTGGAAACCCCAGGGCGCTCGGTTGATTGCCATCAGCTGAGGAGCTGACCAGCCTCTCTGAGTCTTCCTAGAAGTCCTGCCTCTAACAAGGGGAGGAGAAAACTCGCCCAGGCATAGGCTCCTATGGAAGAACAACCAGGTCCCCAAAGAACCCCAATTTGTAAAGAAAACCAGGGCACAAGGCACCTCCTTCCCGCGCTGCAATTCTCCTCTAAGCACCGCCTACAGTCCTATTGGCTGATGCACCCTATGTAGCTTGGCCCGTTGGCGGCTGGGCATCATCTGATTGGCCGGTGTGTCAGTTAGTCAGCTATTGGGCTCTCGTCCGATTGGCCGGCGTGTCGGTGAGCTTGTAGCCAGGGGTACATTAGACTCTGGCTGTCAGCATTTCTAAGGTGCCCATCACCACAGTATCTGTCCTCGCTCTTTGGGAGCCTCTCGTGAGACCCGATTCCGATCACTTCCCCGCCAGTGCTGCTGGCTTTCGTGGCATCTTGCCCGACTTGCCCTGCTGGGTGAGCGAGGTCCGAATCAGGCCCGCTGGCTTGGGCAGCGGCTGCGCGTTGCGAGGGATCCCGAGGGCAGCGCAGGGTACGCCGGGCACTGGCCGGGCTCACTGAGTCTCCTACCTGCCCAGCTGCTCCGCCAGGTGCTTTGCTTCCTCCTCCTTGGCCGTTAGCAGCTGCCCTTTCTGCTGGGCCTCCCCCATCGCCTTCTCCAGGTGGGTGGTCAGGTGCTAGCAGGGTAAAGCACTAACGTGAGGCCAGGCCTGGGCTCCCCAGTCGGACTACATTTCCCATGATGCATCCCAGCCATGTGACAGCCCTCCCCAAGAGGGGAGACCCTGGAGCATCATGGGAGATGTAGTCTGACCAGGGAGCCTAGGCCATAGAGGTGAATGGCTGAATGAGGCACCTGAACTACAACACCCATGATGCACTGCAGCAGCTTGTCTGAATCAAAATATTTTGCAGTTTGATTTTTTTTTTTTTTTTTGGCTGAAAACTCAAAATGTCCCGTGGAGAACCCCTCACCCCCATTTCCCTCCCGCATTGCACTCCAGCTCCATTACCTCCCTTCAAATGGCCAGTTCCTACCTTCACCATCTCTTCGACACTCTTCCTCGGTTTCTGCTCCGGCCTGGCCGCTGTCCCCAGGTCCTCCGGCGGCTCCCCTGCCAGCACCTGCTTGTCCGTCTGCGGCCCAGCCCCTCCAGCCGCTTTCTCCTCCGCTGCGCCCCGTCCTCTGGCCAGCCCCAGGGGTTCCTCATCCCCAGCTTCCGGCCGGTCGCCGCCCCCCGCCCGCTCCAGCTCCGCGGCAGCTCGGGCCAGCGTCTGCTCCCAGGCGTCCTTCTCCGTCAGCACGGCCTGGAGCTGCTGTTTCTCCTCTCTCTCCGCCCGCCTTTGCTCCTCGCACTCCGCCAGCCGCCTCCTCAGCTCGGCCACAGCCCTCTCGTGCCCGGCTCGCTCCTCGGTCCCTCGCGCCTCCAGCTGGGCCTTCTCGCTCGCGAAGCCCGCGCCTGCTTCCGCCAGCCGGGAGGCCACGGCGGCGTTTTCGGCCAGGGCATCCCGCAGCTTGGCCGACTGCCCCTCCAGCTCCTCCTGCAGGCCCCGCGCCCCTTCCTCCTTGTCCATCAGGGCCCTCCCCGCGTGCTCCAATTTCGCCTGGAGGGAGGCGTTTCGTTCCCGCTGTGCAGCCAGCTCTTTCTGGAGATCCTGGGCCTGTAGCCGGGCGGCCGCCAGGCTCTGCCCCTGAGACACCGCTGACTCCAGCAGGGCCTCTCGCTCCCTCTCCAGCTCCCTTCCCTCCGCCAGGCCCCGCTCCAGCTTCTCTCTCAGCCCCTGGGCCTGCAGCTCGGCCTGCCGGAGCCTGGCTTCCAGCGCAGCCCTCTGGGCCGTCTCCTCCTCCGGGCCGAGCGGGGGGCTGCCACTGGGCCCTTCCCGCTGCCCCTGGCTCTGCAAAGCCGCCACCTGGGCCTCCGTCTCCTCCAGCCTCTTCTCGCTCGCACTCAGCTTCTCCTGGAGTCTCTGGCACCGCGACAGCAGCTGCTGGTGCCTCAGCTCCTGGGCTTCTGCTCCCGCCAGGTACTCCCTCCTCTCGGCCTCCTGCGCCCTCAGCCGCCGCTCGGCCTCCTCCAGGGCCTCGGCAGCGGCCTGAGCCTCCTGCTCGGCGTCGTGCGTCGCCTGGGAAAGCCGCTCGGCGAGCTCCTGCTGACGCTTCTCCGCCTCTGCCAGCCTGGCTCCGTGCCGCGCCTCCAGCTCCGCCAGCTCCTCCGCCTGGCTGCTGCAGCGCTGGGCTGCCTCCTGCTGCAGCCTGGCTTGCTCCTCGCGGCGGCCTTGCGCTTCCTGAACCAACGTGGACTCCAGCTCCCTGCCCAGCGCCTCGACCTGCAGCTGCAGCTGGGCGTTGACCCTCTGGAGCTCAGCCTCTGGCTTTCCGTCTGCAGCCGCCTCCGAACCCCGCTGCTGGGAACCGGCCTGTCGCCCGTTGTCCTGGCTCTGTTCCCTGGACTCTTCCAGTCCGGGCTGGAACGGGTCATCAGTGCTAAGCCCCGGGGACCGGCTGTCCTGTCCCGGGAGCTGGCGCTCCTCCTGGGGTCCTCTCCTGGCTCCGTGGTGTTTCTCGCTGTCTCCAGCTGGGTTCCCAACCTACAGCGGGTGAATAAGAGAGCAGAGACAGAACGAGGGACGGCTTCTTGGGAGAGACCTGGGGACAAGTGGGTCTGTGCCCTTGTTTGTGGCTAACCCCCTGCTCCTACGCCCAGCTAACGGACTGGGGCTCTTAGCTCAGGTGGTAGAGACCTGGGCTTTGGCGCTGGAGGCCCTGGGTTCAGTCCCCCGGCAGCCCAGCCTGGGAGCTCCTGGCTGATCAGCTGCATCAGACCCGCGTGAGATTCAGTGGCCGCTAGGGTGCGGCACCGTCTCTGCTGCAAGGACACCTGAGCTCTCCTAAGCACGGGGTGGTGCTGTGCTCCGAGCTGGTTACAACTGACCTGCCCAAGCTGCGGCTCCGTCCACAGCCCCGCTGGGGCTGCATGCCCGCCTCCGACGCCTGCTGGGAAAGCCGGCCGGCTAGCGCTCCCCCCGCCCCCAGAGTGGCACCCGCCAGCTTTGCAGGCTGGGCTGCACCACCGCACAGAGAGCTGGGAGGACGGGGGGTCAGCCAGCAGAGTGGGGCGGATCTGGTCTGTGTCACCAAATCACTGGCAGACAGCCTGGTGCCAGTCAAGTAGCATCCTGGGCTCCTGGCACGGGTGAAACATAGCGTGTGACAGCCCCGTTACCGATGCAGCTTCGAGGCCGGAGCACCTGCCGTGACAGCCACAGCACGGTGTGCATCGGCAGCGCCTCTCCCTGCTCTCTGAGCAGATTCCCTCCCAGGCACCATCACGGGGACGGGCGCTTTGGAAATGCCAGTGACAACAATGAACGATACGGGCCCAGCGCCCCACCCTGGGGCGGGATCACCTACCGGCCAGGCCGGCCCCTCCTTCTGGCTGGTCACGGGGCTTTGGCTGGAGGATCTGGACAGAGTCCTAAAGGAAACAAACACGTTCAGGGTAACGGCCTGGCAGAGTCTCGAAGGTGCCTGACCCACCTTGGCTGTTCCAGCCGTTTCTACCTATCAGCCTTCAGTGCCCAAAGACTGAATCCTGCACCCGCCCATCGAAGGGCAGTCTGGCCCCACTGCCCCGCACAGAAACATTTACATTGGAGAGACCCCCCATGGAAAGTAACACTCCAGCTGGAAACATTTCCCCAGCCCCCCGGCTAAAGCTGCCCAGTCCCCCCTCTCCCCTGGGTCCTGGATGGATGGGCTGGGCCGAGTTGTGTCCATGACACTGCTCTCGGGACAGGGGGTCAGAAACCGCCCGGGTAGGGTGTGATCAGAGCCGAGCCCGGACCAAAGCCCCTGTTCTTCGAGAAGTTTCTCCTGAACCAGCAAATCCACTTGAAGGCCAGAAGAGACGCTGCAGAGGAAGGCAACCGCCCCCCCACACCAGGGTCTCTCCCAATCTTATCTAGGGGGAAATTCCTTCCTGACCCCAAATGTGGTGGTCAGTCAGACCCTGAGCATGGGAGCGAGACTCAGCAGCCAGACACCTGGGAACAAATTCTCGGCAGAAACTCAGAGCCCTCCCTGTCTCGCGTCCCGCTAAACCAGAAGCTGTGGGCAGGGCAGGGGGCACCAGGCTGGGATCTTCCATTTAGGGACTTGATCGTGCGTTTCTGCTGAATTTGGGCCCTGTCCAGCCTTCCCTGGCTGCGGCACTGAAGATTGGCTAAGTGACGGGTGCTGATCAAGGCTACCCTATTGCTACGGGGCTGTGGCAGGTGGCCCAGCTGACGGCTCCAACTCCTAGCCGTTGGGGGTCTGGCCCCATCGTGGTTAGCCTCTCGTGTGTGACCTAAGCCTCATCCTTCTCCCAAGTGCCTTGTCATCTGTGATGGGGTATGTGACAAAGCAGGGCATTTTCTTAGTGCTTTGCATGAACACTGTGTGTGCCTCAGTTTCCCTGTGTGCTGCGTGTGTGTAATGAGGGGGTGGGAGCCGGTTTGTTGTTGCAGAGGTCCAGGTGTGACCTTGCCTAGCAGTCGAGACCCCGGACACCGGCCTGGAGATTGGGGACCCAGCGACTGGTGACTGGGAGGCCCAGCGCAGCTTGGGAGGCAGCCGGTTAAACGGGGCTTGTTTAGTCTGCAGAAGAGAAGAATGAGGGGGGATTTGATAGCAGCCTTCAANCGGCTAAAGGTGCCCAGTCCCCCCTGGGTCCTGGATGGATGGGCTGGGCCGAGTTGTGTCCATGACACTGCTCTCGGGAGTGATTTAGTTGGGGATTGGTCCTGCTTGGAGCAGGGGGTTGGACTAGATACCTCCTGAGGTCCCTTCCAACCCTGATAGTCTATGATTCTATGAATGGGCCGAGGAGAGAGGGTCCCATGACCTGACCAGCTGGTGGGGGAACAAAGGACGTGTTTACCTGGGACGGAGGACAAAGGCCAGGGGAGGAGCTGTTGGGGGAGATGATATCGGATGATGGGCGGGAAGCAGGGGGCGGCTGGACTGGGGAGAGCTGTTCTGTGCTGAGGGTTGCTAGGCCCCGGGGCCCTGAGAAGTGCCTGGGCTGGGTTCAGAAAGACTCTCCCGCTCGGTTTGGCAGGAGCTCAGAAGCTGTGGAGAGCTCTCAGAGGCACGGTGTGATGGGTGTGAGCACCTCCTTTTGGGGGCTGGAAGCAAGACGGATTAACCCTTTCTTTCCCTTTGTCTTTTTCCATGCGGTGTAGTAAATCTGGTGGGAAGCGGCAAACCCCGGGGAGGGAGGGAGACAGCCTCAGGGAAGAGCAGGCAAAAACCGAAGTGGCTTCAAGACTGAGCGGGATCCATTTATGGAGGGGGTGGCGTGATGAGAACATGAGGACGGCCACGCCGGGTCAGACCAAAGGCCCGTCTAGCCCAGTGTCCTGCCTGCCGACCTGTCCTACAGTGGCATGTCGCCCATCTGCGACTGCTCGTGTAACCCACACGCCTCCTGGGTGTGGTGGTCTATCCCATCTGGGGGGGGGACAGACACCTGACAGTTCTACAGCCTTAGCTAGCAGCCAGGGGGCTTTTAGCTCATGCACTAAGCTCCCGAGGCCCCAGGTTCGATCCCGCTCACTAGCAACAAATATCTCCAACAGCCGGGGATGGGACACTGAGTTACTACAGAGAATTGTCTGGCTGGTGGGTCTTGCCCGGCCGGCATCCTCAGGGTCTAACCGATCGCCAGATTTGGGGCTGGGAAGGAATTTCCCCCCGGGTCAGATTGGCAGAGACCCTGGTGGGTTTTTTTTCACATTCCTCTGCAGCCTGGGGCACGGGCCATTTGCAGGTTTGAGTGGTGGATCCTCTGTAGTCTTTTTAGACCAGGATCTGGGGACGTCAGTAACTCAGCCAGAGCCCAGGGGCCCGTTACAGGAGCGGGTGGGTGGGGTTCTGGAGCCTGCGGGAGGTCAGAGTGGATGATCACGCTGCTCCCTTCTGCCCTTAACATCTGGGAGGCCAATGCTTAACACCCGGCTGTTGTTCCCCCATCTGTGTCTGGGAGGCCCCGGCTGGCGCTCAGAGAGGAGGGGGGCCAGACCCAGAGCAGGGTGATGCTGCTAACGGCCTGTGGAAAGGGGGATCCTGACTGCCCCTCCCCTCTTGGCAAAGGGGCGGGTCCGGGGCCTTTACAATGCAGGCTCCTGCGCTGGGGGGGCTGACGTCCGTGGATGGGTTTGATGCTGAGCTGGGGAAGCAGGGACCGGGCTGATCTACTTGCTTGGCGAGGCTCAGAGCCGTATGGGCACGTGGGCTCTAGATGAGATGGGCCGTTGCCCTGAGCATCAGCCGTGCCCGCTGGGTGCCAGCGAGTGGTGCCAGGAGCTGGTGGCCTCACCGCTTGGAAATGCAGCTAAGCGGGAAGGGACGTGCTCGGGGGCTGGCGTGTGCTGTTCACTGGGTGCTGGGCAGCGGAGGGCCGGGGTTACAATATGAGCTGCACCTGCTGCACGAGGCCTGAAGGCTGCATGTGCCACGTCCCTCGCTCCCAACCCGCAGCCCGTGACTGCTCAGGAGAGACTCGGGGGACTGCAGCAGGGCTGGGCCAGCAGGGGGCTGCGGGTCGGGAGTGAGGGGCACCGGCAGAGCTGTGGGGGGCACGGCTGGGCTAGCAGGGGCTGCAGGTCGGGTGTGAGGGGCACCAGCAGAGCTGTTTGGGGAGCCCAGGGCTGGGCTAGCAGGGGCTGTGGGTGGGGAGTGAGGGGCACCGGCAGGGCTGGGCTAGCAGGGGCTGCAGGTCGGGAGTGAGGGGCACCGGCAGAGCTGTGAGGGGCAGGGCTGGGCCAGCAGGGGGCTGCTGGTCGGGAGTGAGGGGCACCGGCAGAGCTGGGGGGGGCCCAGGGCTGGGCCAGCAGGGGGCTGCGGGGCGGGAGGGCGGGGCCCCGGCAGAGCTGTGAGGGGCAGGGCTGGGCCAGCAGGGGGCTGCGGGACGGGAGTGAGGGGCACCGGCAGAGCTGTGGGGGGCCCAGGGCTGGGCCAGCAGGGGGCTGCGGGGCGGGAGGGCGGGGCCCCGGCAGAGCTGTGAGGGGCAGGGCTGGGCCAGCAGGGGGCTGCTGGTCGGGAGTGAGGGGCACCGGCAGAGCTGGGGGGAGCCCAGGGCTGGGCCAGCAGGGGGCTGCGGGGCGGGAGGGCGGGGCCCCGGCAGAGCTGTGAGGGGCAGGGCTGGGCCAGCAGGGGGCTGCGGGTCGGGAGTGAGGGGCACCGGCAGAGCTGTGGGGGGCAGAGCTGGGCCAGCTGGGGGCTGCGGGTCGGGAGTGAGGGGCGTGAGTACAGCTGCGTGTGGGGAAGTTTCTCCAGCACCCATCCCTGCTGCACCCACCTGCGTTTGTTGGTCTCTTCCCCCCCCCCCCCCCCCCCCCCCCCCCCCCCCCCCCCCCCCCCNAAGGTGACGCCGTCCAGCTCGTAGAGGCAGCCCGTGATGTCGGCTCGCAGCTGTGGGTGCAGGAAGGGGCTCCGGGCGTAGTACCAGTCACTGCAGCCAACAAGCCAGAGGGGCCCCTGAGATCCCAGCCAGCCCCTGCCCCAGCCGGCTCCGGGCACGTGGAGCTCGGGCAGGCCGACCGGGGGTGCCCTGGGCTCCCAGCTCACGAACCAGCTGCTGGGAGGCGGTGACGCCTGGGCGGAGAGAGAGGGCGGCACCCTCTGCGCTTCATGGCACCCCCTGTGCCAGGGGGCAGGGGGCTCAGAATCTGCCATCTTACAGGAAACGCACGAGGGGGGGTTTAGCTCTGGTCTCCTGACACCGCCCCCCACCCTTTACATGCTGCCTCTGGCTCTTCCCCCTCAGTCCCCTTCCCTTCCCGTTACTCCAGATCACTTCCTATGGGGAAACTGAGGCACAGAGTGGGGCGACCGTTCACACAGGGTGTCAGTGGCAGAGCCACGAGTCCCGACTCCCCTTGGCCTGAGTTTTAACAACAGGCCCATCCGGGAGACCAAACTCGAACCCGCGAAGGGTGCGTGTGTGCGGGGGGAGGGGCAGCATTTTGTCCTTGGGCCATAACGTTACGTGGCTCAGGCCGGACGATCTCCAGCCAAGCGCCTGAGCGCACGTGGTGTCCACAGGTGCCGCACGCTTGTGCGCTCGCACGTTTACCCACCTGGCTCCTGCCACCCCAGGGCTTGCGTTTCGCCCTAGCTCGCAGGCCGAGCCCCGAATACGCTGAGCTGCGGGACCGGGCCCGTGCCGGCGCACCCACACGAGCGGGGCAGACGTCGCCACTCTGGCTTTCCAGCTCCTCCCTGCCCCGGCTTCAGAGCTGCAGCCTGAACCACGCCGTCTACCCAGGGATGTTCAGCGCACTCCCGCCAGCCCTGACCCTGCGCCTCGGGGTGGAAGGAGGGCCAAGGGATTTGCCTCCTGCAGCGTTTGTCCCGGGGGCCTGTCCCTGATACAGCGTCTCTTGCTGCCCGGGGGTCATCTGCCCCCCTCCCTCCCTGCCCCTCTCCCTCGGCTCCCTTCTCCCCTTTCATTTGATGCCCCTCTTGCTCCCGAGCCTGGGGCTTCCCCCTGCTGCGCCTCAGGGTTTGTCTATTTCAGACAGATTGTGAGGAAGTGAGAATGTTTTGTGGTGGTGTTTGAATACTGAGGGGGAAGGTTGCAGGGGAGCTGGGCTGGGACTGCCTGCATGGGGGAAGGGAGATACCTGAGCATGTAACATGAGAACCCAGGAGGGGAGTTGCAGACCAGGTAACACCTCTGACCGGGAATCTGGACACAGGACAAAGGCCGGGGGAGGAGCCGGGGGGAAGGGAGACAGGAGACGCCTGGAAGGAGTTTTTCAGTTTTGGAAGCTGACTGGAAATGGAGAGGGGAGCCCTGACGGGGCTGGGGCTTCCCAGCGGGGCCGTAGCCTCCCTGGGGCCCCCAGATGGACCTAACTAAAGGGGATCCTGTTGTCTGTACCGGCAAGACCTGTTTTGGACTGTATTCCTGTCGTCTCAATAAACCTTCTGTTTTACTGGCTGGCTGAGAGTTATGGCGAATCGCAGGAAGCCGGGGGTGCAGGGCCCGGACTCCCCCACACTCCGTGACACAGATCCCCCGCCCCTGCCCCACCGCCGGGCTCCTCACCTGGTCATCTGGGGGTCCAGGAAGCAGAGCTGCAGCGTCTCCGCCAGCTGCCGGTGCACCAGGCAGTAGCGAATGAAGGCTCGTCCCTTCCCCACAGGGGTCCTGAGCTGGGGGCACACGGGAGGGATCGGAGGAGTTAAAGGAGGATCCTGCCGGCCCCCTGCTCTGCTGCCCACCCCCCGCCTGTCTGTCCAGTCCAGTCCTAAGCGACTGCAGCCACCTGCTTTCCCCAGCCTGGGCGGCGACGGCTTCTGCTCACGGAAACAGGGCGAGAAGGTTCCTCGACGGTCTAGCCCGGCCTCCTGCACCGAGGCAGAGCCGCGCCGATCCAGACCAGCCAGAGCCAATCTTCTCCTAGGGCCGCCTTGCAGGGGGCCCTGATGGAGTGAGGGGCATCGACAGAGCTGGGGGGCAACCCAGGGCTGGGCTAGCAGGGGGCTGCGGGTCGGGAGTGAGGGGCACCGGCAGAGCTGGGGGGGNCGACGGAGCTGGGGGTGCGGCGGCGGGGAAAGCCCAGGGTCGGGAGTGAGGGGCACCGGCAGAGCTGGGGGGAGCCCAGGGCTGGGCTAGCAGGGGGCTGTGGGTCGGGAGTGAGGGGCACCGGCAGAGCCGGGGGGGGCAGGGCTGGGCTAGCAGGGGGCTGCGGGTCGGGACTGAGGGGCATCAGCAGAGCTGTGGGGGAGCCCAGGGCTGGGCTAGCAGGGGCTGCGGGTCGGGAGTGAGGGGCACCGGCAGAGCTGGGGGGGGCAGGGCTGGGCTAGCAGGGGGCTGCGGGTCGGGACTGAGGGGCATCAGCAGAGCTGGGGGGGAGCCCAGGCAGGGCCGGCGCTCCCATTAGGCGACCTAGGCGGTCGCCTAGGGCGCTGCTATTTTGGGGGCGCCTGCGCCCCCGCCGCCCGTATAAATTTGGGGGCGGGACCTTCCGCCGCCGCTGTTGGGGGCGGGATTTCGGGGGCGGGACCTGCCGCCGCCTAGGGTGCCGGCAAAGCTGGCGCCGCTACTGAGCCCAGGGCTGGGATAGCAGGGGCTGCGGGTCGGGACTGAGGGGCATCAGCAGAGCTGTGGGGGAGCCCAGGGCTGGGCTAGCAGGGGCTGCGGGTCGGGAGAGAGGGGCACCGGCAGAGCTGGGGGGGNACACAGATCCCCCGCCCCTGCCCCACCGCCGGGCTCCTCACCTGGTCATCTGGGGGTCCAGGAAGCAGAGCTGCAGCGTCTCCGCCAGCTGCCGGTGCACCAGGCAGTAGCGAATGAAGGCTCGTCCCTTCCCCACAGGGGTCCTGAGCTGGGGGCACACGGGAGGGATCGGAGGAGTTAAAGGAGGATCCTGCCGGCCCCCTGCTCTGCTGCCCACCCCCCGCCTGTCTGTCCAGTCCAGTCCTAAGCGACTGCAGCCACCTGCTTTCCCCAGCCTGGGCGGCGACGGCTTCTGCTCACGGAAACAGGGCGAGAAGGTTCCTCGACGGTCTAGCCCGGCCTCCTGCACCGAGGCAGAGCCGCGCCGATCCAGACCAGCCAGAGCCAATCTTCTCCTAGGGCCGCCTTGCAGGGGGCCCTGATGGAGTGAGGGGCATCGACAGAGCTGGGGGGCAACCCAGGGCTGGGCTAGCAGGGGGCTGCGGGTCGGGAGTGAGGGGCATCAGCAGAGCTGTGGGGGAGCCCAGGGCTGGGCCAGCAGGGGCTGCGGGTCGGGAGAGAGGGGCACCGGCAGAGCTGGCGGGGGGCCCAGGGCTGGGCTAGCGGGGGCTGGGGGTCGGGAGTGAGGGGCACCAGCAGAGCTTGGGGGGGCGGGGCTGGGCTAGCAGGGGGCTGCGGTGCTGGAGTGAGGGGCACCGGCAGAGCTGTGGGTGGAGCTCAGAGCCGGGCCAGCAGAAAACTGTAAATGGGATGGGGAAAAGGCCCTATAAAATGGTTAGAGGGCACCGGCTGCACCCGTGGCCGGGGCGGGAGAAAGGCTGGGCCTGTGGGCAGCAAGAAAACGTCCTACAAAGCAAAGCAGAGCCCCAGGAGGCCGGGAAGGACGCCAGCGACCTCCCCACCAGCAGCCCGTGGAGATTCCCCGCCCCCCACGCACCTTCTCCAGGGAGCTGACAAATCGCACACCCTCGTGGCCCTGGCGCCGGCTCGCTAGCCCGTGGCACAGGAAGTCCCAGTAGTCCCGCCGCTGCCCGAAGAAACTCCTCTTCTCCTTCAGGTCAAACTGAGCCGGGCAAACAGACGGCAGCCGTGAGCCCAGGAGAGCGCGGGAAGGGGGCCCAGGAGAGCGCGGGAAGGGGGCCCAGGAGAGCGCGGGATCCCCAGCTTGCCCGCTGCAGTGGCTGCCCGCCGCCAGGAGGGGTCAGTAGCGGGAAGGGGGCTGTTGCTTAGGCCTGTGGTTCCTAGCTGTGGGACGGGGGGGGAGGGGGGTATTGGAGTTCACCCAGGGCTCCCCCTACCAGTGCAGGGCCACCGCTGCCCATGCCCCGGCTGGCCGTGCTCCTACCCCCACCCGAGGCCATCGTGGGAACATAAGAACGGCCAGACTGGCTCAGACCAATGGTCCATCTAGCCCAGGATCCTGTCTGCCGACAGTGGCTGGGGCCAGGTGCCCCAGAGGGAATGAACAGACCAGGGCAGTTATTGAGTGAGCCCTGGTGAGTCCCTTGCCTGCTCCGTGCCTCAGTTTCCCTGTGTCATGGGGCTCATGAAACCGGCCCGCCTCTGTCTGGCGATCAAAGCCAAGTGCCGTGTGTCATTATGCGGGGGGGAGGGAAGGTCCTCCCCAAAACCCAGCAGTGCTGGGGGCCAGCTCTGAAGCACAGCCGGTAGCCTCCAGCCATAGCACTGCGCTAGTGGGGGCGGGGGTGCATTCAGCCAGGTCCCAGCCACTCCAGTGTCAGTAGCCACGGACCTCACTTGCCAGGACCCCCTGGGAGCCTCTGCAACGGGATTCCCAAAGGGCCTCCTCATGGGAGAGCCGAGGCCAGGCAGGGTGGGCAGGGGCTGGGCCCACGAGCAGGGGGGGGGGGCAGTTTGCCTGACTGGGGCAGCAGGAGCGGTGGGTTCCCGGACTCCCTACCTGGAGCAGGAATTCCAGCTGGGCACAGAGCCCGTGAAGCTCCCGGCTGCCGTCGGTGACCGGCAACCTCCGCTCCTTGTAGTTCTGCTTGAGCTCCCCGACGGTGTCTGGAAGGGAACAGGGGAGCCGTGAGCAGGCGATTCCCAGCCCACCCGGGCTACAGACACATAGACACCACGGAGGCTTTCCGCTCTGCGGGAGCACCCCCCAGCCGCTGAGACCCCCTGGGGCCAGCCGCCGCGGAGGAAGGTTTTACTGGGCCCCAAAAGCTCAGGTGAAAAGAGAAAGGTACAAACCCAACAGCCTGGCTGGGAGAGAAAGTGAAAGCAGCCGTATAAACAAGGGGGGGAGGGAAAGTTGATCGCAATGAAAGTAAATTAGAAGCTGGAGCGTGTAGAAAACTGATCGGGAAGCAAAAGGAAATCAGGGGTAATCTAGGGCAGTGGTTCTCATCCCCGTGGGGGTACGCAGAGGTCTTCCGGGGGGGAACTCATCTAGATATTTGCCTAGTTTTACAACATAAAAAGCGCTAGCAAAGACAATACAAACTAAAATTTCTTACGACTGGGTTATACTGCTCTATATGCCATTCACTGAAATGTAAATACAAGATTTTGATTCCAATTGATTTATTTTATAGTGAGCATGAGATGAGACAGTGACCATGAGATGGTCGAGTTCAGGATCCTGACACAAGGAAGAAAGGAGAGCAGCAGAATACGGACCCTGGACTTCAGAAAAGCAGACTTTGACTCCCTCAGGGAACTGATGGGCAGGATCCCCTGGGAGAATAACATGAGGGGCAAAGAAGTCCAGGAGAGCTGGCTGTATTTTAAAGAATCCTTATTGAGGTTGCAGGAACAAACCATCCCGACGTGTAGAAGGAATAGTAAATATGGCAGGCGACCAGCTTTGCTTAACAGTGAAATCCTTGCTGATCTTAAACGCAAAAAAGAAGCTTACAAGAAGTGGAAGATTGGACAAATGACCAGGGAGGAGTATAAAAATATTGCTCAGGCATGCAGGAGTGAAATCAGGAAGGCCAAATCACACTTGGAGTTGCAGCTAGCAAGAGATGTTAAGAGTAACAAGAAGGGTTTCTTCAGGTATGTTAGCAACAAGAAGAAAGTCAAGGAAAGTGTGGGCCCCTTACTGAATGAGGGAGGCAACCTAGTGACCGAGGATGTGGAAAAAGCTAATGTACTCAATGCTTTTTTTGCCTCTGTCTTCACGAACAAGGTCAGCTCCCAGACTGCTGCACTGGGCAGCACAGTATGGGGAGAAGGTGACCAGCCCTCTGTGGAGAAAGAAGTGGTTCGGGACTATTTAGAAAAACTGGACGAGCACAAGTCCATGGGGCCGGATGCGCTGCATCCGAGGGTGCTAAAGGAGTTGGCGGATGTGATTGCAGAGCCATTGGCCATTATCTTTGAAAACTCATGGCGATCGGGGGAGGTCCCGGATGACTGGAAAAAGGCTAATGTAGTGCCCATCTTTAAAAAAGGGAAGAAGGAGGATCCGGGGAACTACAGGCCAGTCAGCCTCACCTCAGTCCCTGGAAAAATCATGGAGCAGGTCCTCAAGGAATCAATTCTGAAGCACTTAGAGGAGAGGAAAGTGATCAGGAACAGTCAGCATGGATTCACCAAGGGCAAGTCATGCCTGACTAACCTAATTGCCTTCTATGAGGAGATAACTGGGTCTGTGGATGAGGGGAAAGCAGTGGATGTGTTATTCCTTGACTTTAGCAAAGCTTTTGATACGGTCTCCCACAGTATTCTTGCCGGCAAGTTAAAGAAGTATGGGCTGGATGAATGGACTATAAGGTGGATAGAAAGCTGGCTAGATCGTCGGGCTCAACGGGTAGTGATCAACGGCTCCATGTCTAGTTGGCAGCCGGTTTCAAGCGGAGTGCCCCAAGGGTCGGTCCTGGGGCCGGTTTTGTTCAATATCTTCATTAATGATCTGGAGGATGGCGTGGACTGCACTCTCAGCAAATTTGCAGATGACACTAAACTGGGAGGAGTGGTAGATACGCTGGAGGGTAGGGATAGGATACAGAGGGACCTAGACAAATTAGAGGATTGGGCCAAAAGAAACCTGATGAGGTTCAACAAGGACAAGTGCAGAGTCCTGCACTTAGGACGGAAGAATCCCATGCACTGTTACAGACTAGGGACCGAGTGGCTAGGCAGCAGTTCTGCAGAAAAGGACCTGGGTATTACAGTGGACAAGAAGCTGGATATGAGTCAACAGTGTGCCCTTGTTGCCAAGAAGGCTAACGGCATTTTGGGCTGTATAAGTAGGGGCATTGCCAGCANTGGTATCAAGCCGAAGGGTCGGTCCTGGGGCCAGTTTTGTTCAATATCTTCATTAATGATCTGGAGGATGGCGTGGACTGCACTCTCAGCAAATTTGCAGATGACACTAAACTGGGAGGAGTGGTAGATACGCTGGAGGGTAGGGATAGGATACAGAGGGACCTAGACAAATTAGAGGATTGGGCCAAAAGAAACCTGATGAGGTTCAACAAGGACAAGTGCAGAGTCCTGCACTTAGGACGGAAGAATCCCATGCACTGTTACAGACTAGGGACCGAGTGGCTAGGCAGTAGTTCTGCAGAAAAGGACCTAGGGGTTACGGTGGACGAGAAGCTGGATATGAGTCAACAGTGTGCCCTTGTTGCCAAGAAGGCTAACGGCATTTTGGGCTGTATAAGTAGGGGCATTGCCAGCAGATCGAGGGACGTGATCGTTCCCCTCTATTCGACATTGGTGAGGCCTCATCTGGAGTACTGTGTCCAGTTTTGGGCCCTACAGAACAAGAAGGATGTGGAAAAATTGGAAAGAGACCAGTGGAGGACCACAAAAATGATTAGGGGGCTGGAGCACATGACTTATGAGAAGAGGCTGAGGGAACTGGAATTGTTTAGTCTACAGAAGAGAAGAGTGAGGGGGGATTTGATAGCTGCTTTCAACTACGTGAAAGGGGGTTCCAAAGAGGATGGATCTCAGCTGTTCTCAGTGGTACCAGATGACAGAACAAGGAGCAATGGTCTCAAGTTGCAGTGGAGGAGGTTTAGGTTGGATATTAGGAAAAACTTTTTCACTAGGAGGGTGGTGAAGCACTGGAATGGGTTACCTAGGGAGGTGGTGGAATCTCCAAACTTAGAGGTTTTTAAGGCCCGGCTTGACAAAGCCCTGGGTGGGATGATTTAGTTGGCGATTGGTCCTGCTTTGAGCAGGGGGTGGGACTAGATACCTCCTGAGGTCTCTTCCAACCCTGAGATTCTATGGTCTGGTAAAATGAGCAAGTCAGCCATTTGTCAGTACTAGTGAGTGGTGACGCGTTTGTCTTTTTATGTCAGATTTTGTCAGCAAGTCGTTTTGAAGTGAGGTGAAACTTGGGGTACGCAAGACAAATCAGCCTCGTGAAAGGGGGCCAGTGATCTGGGAAGGTTGAGAGCCCCCTGCGTGAGGGCAAGCGGAGTTAAGCCCCTAAGAACTGCTCATGCAATCCCGGGTCCCCCGTTCAGGAAGGATGGGGAGAACGTGGAGAGGGGTCGGAGAAGGGCCAGGCGAAGGAGAGAAGGGTTAGGGAGAGTCATGGAGCTCCGTCGATCTGGCTTAAGGAAGAGCAGGCTAAGGGGCGACTAGATCCCAGGCTGGACGTGCCGACGTGGGGAACCACTGTTGGATGCCGGGCTCCTCCGGCCAGCAGAGAAAGGTCTCGCCCAGCCCAGTGGCTGGAAGCTGAAGCAGGGCCCCCGCCGAGTGGAAACTGGGCAAGGCTGTTACGGGAGAGTCATTAGCCAGGGGTGGGGCTGGACTCTCCGGCAGTGGAAATTCTGAACTCAGGCCTGGCTGTTCCCCTGGCCGAGCCGCTCTGTGTGACGGGGACGAGCTCAGGGGGATCCCCTCGGGCCAGGCCACCGCTGAGTGACTCCTTTCCTGTCCGAGTCACTCCTCGGTAGGAGAGCCCCCCCGCCCCCCCCAACGTGGGTGTTAACCCTTTAAGCCGTGGCCGGTACGAGGCTACACTGATTGTCTCTCTGCCAGGCACCCCTCTTGCAACCGACCCAGCCCCCCCTCCCACCAAACACAGCTCCCTACCTGGCCAGTGACCCTGCCCCGGGCACCCCAACCCCTGCTAGTTCCCATCTGTATTCCCGCCCCCCCGACAGGATGCCCTGACCCACCTCCCCTTCCCCCGCCCCCACACAGCTGGCCTGACCCATCTCCCCTCTCCCCCCCACCCCGCACGCTGGCCTGACCCATCTCCCCTCCCCCCCGCCCCCACACAG